>JAYMSF010001848.1:0-11240 GCA_036897335.1 Silene vulgaris
TGACCTTTGTTAGTTAAATTATTTTCAAAATTTGATTTTTTTGAGAATTTATTTTCAAAATTTGATTTTTTGATTTTTGAATGACCTTCTTTAGTTAATGTAATTTATTTTCAAAATTTGATTTTGATATTTTAAAGTAATGTATTTGTTTTTCGTTTTGAAGACGAGCATTTAATATTGTGCTGGAGAGCATGAAAATGAATGGTAGTTTTCAGCACAATTTCAGTTCTAATGAATTTGGTAATGTGGAGAAAAGTAACAACTTTTCATGTCTAGAAATTTAATTACATAGGTGGTTGATTTGATAATGAAATACCAGTTTTCTCGTCGCTCTTTCTCAGTGGATTTCAACTTTTCAAGTCAAGTACACCAATTTAGTGTCATTGGCTTGCTGGGAGTAATGTTTGTTGGTGTTGTTGAAGAAAATTCTGGGATTTAGGCAAAACATAGTTATCCTTGAGTGCCTGTTGTTATTAATTATTTGAGCTTAGATTATATGTTGTGGTGAAGTTTAGCCATCTACTGTTTATTCAGTACATGCTTTGTTTGGATTTTGGAAATCTTTGAAAGTGTCGAGTTCAGTTGTAAAAGGAAATTTGTGAATTTCATAATATTGGTGCCCTTAGCGGCTACATTTAACGACATTTGGGGAGTGTTGGAATTTTTAGAAATATCTGCTCCAGGGCTAGGCCAGCTTAAGCTCAGATTTTAATTTTCAATTATCAATTAAGGTATTCATCTAATCAGATAACATAGGGCACTGCATATGTGACTGGCATAGATCCTTGGACCTTGAACGATTTGATTACCGATGGTTTGATGATCTTTGAGTGGTTGTTTTTGAGAGAAGGTGATGCATCCGATAGTATTGAGAGGTGGTGGCATCAAGAGCTAAATGGGGGGCTGGGTAGAAAACTGGATAAATATTTTGATATAGAATGACATGGGTTTGATGGGATGTATATTGGCAAATGATGTATTAGGAATACAGAACATGAAGCCTGTAGTCAGTCTAAACTCGGACTGCGGCACAAGTGTGTGATAGTGCTCAGGTTTATGTCAGTAATTGCAAAATTAGCATCAGCGACTGACTCCTCAACACTTGTTAACTCTAGTATAGCCTAGGTCTGTGTTGCTACATGAAAGATTCTTGAGAAATTTCACATCCTTGTAATTTATGTTTAATTTCTTCTATAATCTCTATTAGTATGAGTGCAGTCAATTCATGCATTTAAGAGGAGATTATTTTAGAACTAGCTTGGTTCATGAAGATTACTTTTTTAATTGAAGACCTTTGAACTATTTCCAATTCTGCCCGCAGTTATTGGTCGAGTACGAGTTGCTGTGAGATTACGACCTAGGAATGCCGAGGAGTCGGTTGCTGATGCTGATTTTGCAGATTGCGTGGAGCTGCAGCCAGAGGTCTAATCAATTCTTTCGATTTCTCTCTTTCACTCTCTCTGCCTTTTCTATTGCTGTACTTATTGTCTTTCTATTCCGACCTACTTCTTTTAATGCAGTTGAAAAGGTTGAAGCTGCGTAAGAACAATTGGGACTCAGATACCTATGAGTTTGATGAGGTTCTGACTGAATTTGCATCACAAAAGCGTGTTTATGAAGTGGTGGCAAAACCAGTTGTTGAGGCATGTAACCCTCTCCTTAACCCTCGTCTTTTCATCACATTGTCTCGGTCCGGTTTTCTAAACAGCAGGAACATCTCTACCTCTCATTTTTAGATGGTGGTGATGTAGATACTGGACTGACTTAGTTAACAACTCTAGTGTATTTTCAAAATCAAGATCTCATATGGGTTGTTTAAATATCAGACTCTTTCGTTGATGGAATATAGGAAAATGTATTATTAAACTAGTTGTGCTTCTTTACATGTTGAAGTAGATGACATGTGATGCAATTGTAAACACAATTTTTATTTTGGGTAGCTAGGAAACAGTCTCTCCACGTTAACAATACAGGGGTAGGGCTGCGTACAGCCGTACATCAGATCCCGTTACCCGCTATTTGTGGGAGCCCTTGAGGCATTGGGGGTAATGTTGGATCCATAGCACTTGGTACATTTGAATGATTTATATTTAGTTTGAAGATGCTTGTAGTTACTTTGAATTATGTGTTAATCCTTCACTGTGTGCTGAATCATTTTTCCTTTAAAGCTTCATTCAAGTTTTTGATTTCGCCTCTTTCAAAAGCTTTTCCACATTTTACGTTTTACTCACGCTGTTTGTCATCTTCCACATTTGTCGGCCTTTTTCCTTTTCTGTTATCCACCTTTCATTTACTTTTCCGCATTTTTTTTTCATGTTTCTCTTTCCTTTTTCATTGACGGTTTGAAACATGGTTGAGGGTAGCTAACCCCAAATCATTTTGGGATTAAAGCTCTGTTGTTATTGCTGTTGTGTATCTGATTGCAGCTCACGCATCTGTTTGTGAATAAAAAGGATAAATAAATGTTTTGTCTAATGGTCATGGTTTCCTGCAGAGTGTTTTGGATGGTTATAATGGAACAGTTATGGCTTATGGACAAACTGGCACTGGTAAAACATATACACTAGGACACCTTGGAGAGGAAGATAATGCTGGTAGGGGGATTATGGTGCGGGCAATGGAAGATATTTTGGCTGGGATTTCTTTGGAGACTGATTCTGTCTCGATTTCCTATTTCCAGGTTAGTATCCCATGGAGAATGCTCTGTAGATCTCAACTGTTTAATGTGCTTTTGTCCAGCTAAAACTCGTGTTTCTGTTGACGATTTATGCGTAATGTTGATACAATGGTTGTTGATGTTTATCTTCTTCTTCGAAAACACTCTGTAGCTCTACATGGAGACCATACAAGATCTTCTTGATCCTAATAATGACAACATTTCAATTGTGGAAGACCCAAAGACTGGCAATATTACGCTGCCTGGTGCTAGCTGTGCTGATATCAAGAATCAGAAGAGCTTCATAGAGCTTCTTAAGTTAGGTGAGGCTCATCGATTCGCGGCAAATACCAAGATGAACACTGAATCTTCTCGTAGTCATGCTTTTATGATGGTATGACTTCTAGTGTGATTGAGCTCAAAATTGGATATATTAGTGTTAGCTACTCTGATTGCACAACTTTGTTCACAATGTTCATGTAGGTAAATGTTAAACGCTCTCTTAAGGAAAAGGAACCTGTTTTGCCAAGTGAAAATAGAGGTAGTTCAAATGGTAAACTTCAAAAACCTCCTGTTGTGCGAAATGGCAAACTCGTTGTTGTAGACCTTGCAGGTTCAGAGCGTATTGATAAGTCAGGTATGTCTAAGAGATCATATAGTTTGCTTCTAATACGTAACTTCTTAAGATTTTAACTTTGTTCTGGATAAAAAAAAAATTAGTGTCTGTTTATTGATTGTAGCACTGCTTTATGAGTTATGTTACCTTTCTAGGGAGGAAACTAGTAGTGAAAAAAATCTACATCTGTATCAAGGAAGTTCTAAACTTTAGAGAACAGTTGACATTAGAAGTTTTTTATTATTTTTTAAGCTATTTCAAAAGCGAAGTGGAATCCAATCTGTATTTTTTGCTGCTGCTGCCATAGTACAACTGACTTCTTATAGTGGACTTGGGAATTTGATGTCTTGATTGCGGGAGCCCTCGAAGCACTGGGTAATGTCGTTGTTGTCGTTTGGTGAACTCTGCTGATGACTCTGAGCAGTACACCTATTTGATCACTGGTCATGTCACATTAACGTGCAAAAGCATTGATCTCAACGTTTGTTATGGGATTAGTTATTTTTATGGTCTTAGTTTAGTTGTTCTTATCATAAACCCTGTAAGCACATTGCATTTTACTAGCATGCTAATTGTCGTAGGTCATATGGTTTCTGTGTGGCTATCTTGCTGAAACAATCCCCTTTTCTTATCAATCTATGTATCCTGATTTTCTTCATTATTTATGTTTCAGGAAGTGACGGCCATACTCTTGAAGAAGCTAAATCCATTAATCTTTCATTGAGTGCCCTGGGAAAGTGCATTAATGCCCTAGCAGAGAATAGTCCACATGTTCCCATTCGTGATTCGAAACTGACTAGATTACTTCGCGATTCTTTTGGAGGTAAATTGTGCTTTATCTCTGTTTTGTCCTCAATGTCTTTTTGCAGTCTATTTTAAAATAATGTAAACTGGTCATAGAGGAACAAAAATATGGAAGCAAAAGATCACTAAGTGAAACTTTTGTTGTCATTGTGTCGTCATATTATTTTTTCTCAATGACCATGCTATTTTTCTAAACAATAAAGATTTTGTTTACTAAAGACAGCTTTCCTTTGTAGGAACTGCGAGAACATCATTAATTATTACGATTGGCCCGTCCCCACGCCACCGAGCTGAAACAGCAAGCACTATAATGTTTGGACAGAGGGTGAGGAGGAAATTATTGCTTCTCCTTGTTTATGTGTTTCTTAATCAGCTATGTTTTTGTCTTCAGCCATCTATTATTTGATCATGTTGAAACGCCATGGCTTTATCTAGAATTTGCAGCGGATAATTAAATATTAGTCATATGTCCAAAAAGGAGAGATAATATGACGTATAAGGTCACATACTATCGGAAAGGACATCTTGTTAGTCTGGTTGTCTATTTTGCACGAGTATAAAGTGTTACTTCAGCCAGAGGAGCTTCATCTATGCATGCGAGAGGATTTATATTATTTTCACTGTGCAGGCTATGAAAGTTCAGAACATGTTGAAAATAAAGGAAGAATTTGATTACAAAAGTTTGTCCAGAAAGCTTGACATACAACTAGACAATTTGATGGCAGAAAGTGAAAGGCTGCAGAAGGCTTTTCAGGACAGGATTGATGAGATAGAGAAAGGAGCAGAAAATCGCATAGCTGATGCTGAAAAAAAATACTCGGATGCTTTAGAGGTAAGTCATATAGTCTGAAAATGCGGTGATGCATAAGTGGTTGATATTGTCCTAAACTCCCAACATATAGGTTAAGAGCCAAAAACTGTCATTTGTAAAAGTAAGTCTCCTACCGAGCTGTTGCTAGTAAATGATTTGTACATACCGGGTTCATTCTGATTTTGTACATTTGCTCTGCCGACATTTATTTTCGTTGCTGTATTTGATTTTAAAAAATAACAAGTATTTCAAGTGGCTGGATTCAACATAGTTATTCAACTTGATTCCGTTCTCTTTTTTTAGGTTGACCTCTAGTGTTATCAGTACTATAAATTTTAATCTGGCAATCGACTTATTTAACTTAGTTGTAAGTCCTAGTTGATTATTGTAATTTCCATTTCCAGAAAGAACGGCATAAGTACCAAAAAGATTACATGGATGCAGTAAAGAATCTTGAAGAACAATGGGCAGTAAATCAGCGTAAACAGAGCAATGAAGCTACAACGTCTGGTGCCAAGGATGGTTTGGCGGATAAATCATGCAGAGAAGAGGTATCCCATTTTTCACACATCAACTCAGAACTTTGTGTTTAGTGGTCTTCGTGTTTTCTTTTCCTTCATATTCTGTAATAGTCAATTTGTGAATACTATTTGTGTAACTGTGATTAGAATTGCCTCACTTACCTACAGTGGAATCCCTTGTTGGCATTTTTTTTAATTTCAGAACATGACATGCTCTTGATCTTTGTATCATCCCCAAAAAAATAAGAAAAAAATTGACAGCAAAAGGAACTTGTTTACCATCTTTGAAAGGTTTAAAAGCCCTTAATTTTAAGGGCATGATATTGTGTAGTTACAATTGTGAGCACTGAGTAGTGAGTTTCTCATAATTATCATTACTGCGCTTGGTCTTATGCTTAGTCAATGCAGCTCAAATTTTTAGATTTGAACACTTTTGGCAATGATGTCGTGATTGTCGTCTTTGTTTTTAGTCCTGTCTGCATGATGACCTTGGTTATTAAATTTATCTATTTTTATAATCTCTGATGCTCTATAGAATAGTGAATTCTGAAATGTATATATGATACTGTTAGAAAGCTGCGGCTGATAAAGTCACTGAAGTGAAGAGGCTGCTACAGAAAGAAACACTTATGAGGAAGGTTTCTGAAGAAGAGGTGAACGATCTTAAGAGTCAGCTGTCACAGTCTAAAATGTTAGAGGTTTGTTACTACTTGTTATACTTAAAAGTTAAAATGGACATGTTGACATCTTTTTCTCCCATTGAATGTGGCTGACATAGTGACATATGTACTGACAATTACCATCATCCTCAGGCAGCTACCAATTCTGAAATATTAAAGCTTAATCAGATGTTGGATGAGGAAGCCTGCCAAAGAGAGAAACTTGAACGCGAGATAGCGATGCTTCAAGGTCAATTGCTACAGCTGAGCTTTGAAGCTGATGAGGTATTATATCCTTTATTAGCTTGGAGATATTTTCTCATAAAAGGTTTTCCTTTTGTCTATCTTGAATTCTTGATGTTTTGAAACTAGTCAGAGACTCTACTAGCTTTCTTCTGAGCATTCGTTGTATGTGGAAAACATAGTCCTAATATCGAGGTATAGAGTCAAAAAGTTTGATTATCCAAGGACAGGACTCAACCGTGATGATTCAATCTTATGTGACATGTTTTTTACTTACGATTCTCAGGAGATATTACGTTTTGTTTTGCGGGATTTGGATGATAAAGGGGGTCAAGCTAGTCATTTGTTTCATCACTATTCTACACGTTTTCACCAAATAAAAAACTATTCTACACATTGTTCAAAAGTTTGTCAATTCGAGCGGAACTTATCGTTCTATTAAAGAATCAGGGCTGTTTTGAATATTATAGGCTTAGGGTTTAGAGTTAAAGGGGGTCAAGCTAGTCATTTGTTGAAAGTTGGAATGTTGGACAAGCGTACAAAAATATTAGAATATTGTTTGTTGGAGATCAGCAATTTTCTGGAAGTGATCACTATTGCTACTATGCATGTTTAGCCATAAATCCAGTTGTGGTTTTGAGTTTCTCTTGTTGCTATTGCATTTGTTGAAGAACCAAGAAGCTACCTCTTGGATAAGATGGAGACTCACTGTTGTACACTTGTACATTAGGTTTCACATCCACTTACTCTCTCCTTACTTAGCCCAGGGTCCTAGTCATAAGTCTTTATGGAGACTTTATTTTTATTGATTGTTAATTATTTGATTTTGAACTTGCTAACCATTTGCTGGTCACTAGAGAAGAAGTGTTTCATTGCTTCAGTTCTTGTCTTAGGTATCACGCATTCGCCCAATAGTCTAATACTTTCCTAACACTTTATTTTAATTATTGATTGTTAATTATTTGATTTTAAAACTTGCTATCCATTTGCTGGACACTGGAGAAGAAGTGTTTCATTGCTCAATTTCTTGACTTAGGTATCAGGCATTGGCCTGACACTATCTGAACTATCATGTCACGTGTGGAACTTAAGAAAAATCTGAGACATGAATCTAAGGCTGTTTAGTGCTATACTCCATGGTTTTATCTAGATTTGTTGAAGATGGATCCAAAAACTTATACCATGTATATGATAATGCTTTTCAGTGCCTTGTGAGCTGTGACCATAATATTCATCACGAACATCTTCTATTTGTTGCCTTCTGCATTTTGGAGAATTAGACTTTTTTCAGCCTTAAGATTATAAGTTGTCTTGTCATACACAGACTGGAAGAGGACTTGACGTAGGAACATCTAATAATGTTCAAGGTGATGTTGATACGCGAGTGCCTCAAGCTCAGCAACCAGAAGTGAATGAGACAGGAAGTGAAGATAAGAGCTCAATAGCCAAACTTTTTGAGCAAGGTGGTAAATCTCTCTCAGTCAACAGTAGTCAGTTATTTTTTTCAAATGTTCTATTAACGTAATTTGTTTTTTTGCAGTCGGGTTGCATAAGATACTGTCATTGCTTGAAGCAGAAGATGTTGATGTTCGAGTTCATGCTGTAAAAGTTGTAGCAAATTTAGCTGCAGAAGGTATGTGATATGCATGTTTCTTGGATGATGCCTAGATAGAGAACAATTTATTTGATCTTTGAAACCCTGGTACCTAAAAGAATTTTTTAATGTTGCCATATTTTGACCATATAGCTGAAACTGGCCTGGGTACAGAAAACATTATATATCGGTGCCTTGTGTTTTGTCTTCTGTGGTTGTTGTAAAAATGTGATTAATTGTTACCCTATCTTGCTTTGATGAAGTATCTTCATAATGTTTATAAATGTTGAGGAAAGTCATTTTCGAATGTCTCTATTCTGGATAATTGATTGTACTTCACTACTTCCTTACTGCTAAAGCATATTGTATTGACAATCTATCATTCCTTAATCAGAAAGTAATCAGGAGAAGATTGTTGAGGCGGGTGGGCTTACGTCCCTGCTGAAACTTCTTGGAAACTCAGATGATGAGACCATACATAGAATTGCTTCTGGAGCTATAGCAAATCTGGCAATGAATGGTGAGTCTAGTTAACATATATTTCCACAGCACTTAATCCAATTTATTACCTTATCACCTTCAAGTCTCTAACAGTTGGTCCTCCTGTTATTCAGAAACTAACCAAGAGCTCATAATGGCCCAAGGAGGTATAGGCTTGCTATCATTAACTGCATCTAACGCTGAGGATCCTCAGACCCTTCGCATGGTTGCTGGAGCAATTGCTAATCTTTGTGGCAATGGTAAGTCTAAATAATTACAGTTAGTTTCTGTTATTTTATTTTATTTTTGGTATGTCAGGGGAGTTGGAGTTGAGAATCTGAGAGCACTGGGTCGTTTTTTTAGCATGTATGCTGGATATTACACAATGCCAAATTGTCAACGGTTTGAAGGCCATATCTGCACCTAACTGTGGCATGTATAGATGTGACTAACTGACTATATTGACTTGTTCCTTCAAAGCCTATATGTTGAATTAACTGATGCTTCTTGAGTTCTTGTTCATATTGTCAAGGTTCACCATACTTGCTGGCCTGGGAGATGTTTCTTTTTGATACTAAATTACTTGCATGAACACATTATAGAGTATACAGTGATACAGATGCATCGGTTCAGGAATCTTGGATGTAAAAAACGAACTAGACTAGGGGGGCATTTGGTTCATCATACTTACTGGGAGATATCTTTCATAAACTTTCCATGTAGTATGCTCCACATAAACTTAGTGGACAAATGAATGTTCTTTATTTGTAGGAAACATGTCTATTTTTGGTTTGCAAAGAGGCGTACAGCCTATTCAGCAAGGCCAAAGAAAGAGGAATGTGAGTTGGATCTAATGTAACTAATATCTACATCTCTATATGACTATATCTAATGATGCTTTGATGCCGCCAGCCTGCCAGCTCACAATCAACACTTAGATTATGTGTTTTTATCTCCTATTCCCTTTCTTTTTCACTTTTTCTTCCTTTACCATCTTTTTATCTTCTTATGTTAGAGGTTTATTACATTGCTTTAAGACCTGTTGGTGCTGGATGCTATCGTTGTTGAACGTTGCTAACAATTAGCTCTTTTATCAGATAAATTGCAGAGCAAACTTCAAAATGAAGGTGGCATTAGGGCATTGCTAGGGATGGTCAGATGTAGACATCCTGATGTCCTTGCACAAGTTGCTCGTGGTATCGCAAACTTTGCAAAATGTGAGTCAAGGGCATCATCTCAAGGTAAACATCTAACAGAACTAGCATTTTTTACATATAGTTTATTGTTGTTGACAAATGTCATTTTTTACTGTTAACAAATTCTAAAAGGATTATTGAAGATGTGAAAGTCATATTTTCACCTCGAGTTCTTGGCGTCTTGCACTATCAAGTATCAATTGGGGTAATAGCTTCACTCTACCAATTACCAAAGCATATGATTTTGGTTGGCCAAGCTAGGACGTATGAGTATAACATCAAATTACAAAGCCTTAGTCTAAAATTTGTTTAGGCTCACTTAAGTGAGCGATCACGTGGAGTCATGGGGATGAAAACAACGCAAAGAAATGAGAGATGAAACTATAAGGAATGACAGAACAGTGTCAAGGTAAATGAAAATTGAGTAACTGACTGTGTCGCGGTCCACTTTGCACCAGTGCACCTTCTATCATAACATTTGTACAAAGTAGGCTCATATGACACTTAAATTACCCCTAGAGCTAGAGTCAAGACTAGGCAAACGGGTCATTCACGACTGGGTTCGGGCCGAGACAGTTAGGATATGGGTCCTTTTGCTCAGGTTGTTTCTACTCAAGTTAGTTCATGTTTGGATCATTTTGATCAGGAGGTTACAGTCAGGTTGCGAGTGTAATTTTGGGATGCGATTTCAAGGTAATGGTTATATATTAGTCATCTCGGGAGTTCTGGAGCCATTTGTGGTTAGGTCAATTCAGGTTCAAGACTACTTTAGGTTGTCCTACTACACGTGTTCGGGGGGTGGTTCATATGGGTCGGGTCAGCTTTGTCAAGACTACTGTCTCAGTACTTCCTTCAATATCTTTCGGTCATCAGGTGAGTTCGGTTACAAGATTGAAACTGTGTGTGTTTTATGATCGGTAGGTCAACTGAGTTATGATCTTTGCGGGGTGTGTGCCTAGGAAATTTTAATTTGCTGAATTTGTTTATCAAAAGATATAGTATTAACTGGCAATTGGCAAGTTATGAGATTTATTCGTTCATATCGCTTTATTTTGTTCCTAAAGTATATACCTCACTGTGATCATGCACCATAGCAAGTAGGCTGCAAGTTCGTATATTTTTATGCTGCCATGGGCAGGTCACAGGAGGCTGTAGCATAGCAGCATACTTGTGGATTTGGAGACCTCATGGATGTTTAAAGAAATTCGGAGACCCCATGGATATATAAAGAAACGAAGTTTTATATTCTAAAGTTCGCATTATCTTTAAAATTTCAAAGCTTAGGAGCCTATATTAAAAGGGAGCACATGAAACAAAATTTTAAATGACCACTACATTTTAGGATTTCTGTCTCCTCCACCAGCAAGAGGCTAATTCTAGCTGTTATTGTCGAGAGTCCAACTTTATTAGGCGGGATTATTTCGGGTGCATGCTTATTTTCTTCTCTTCTCCCGTATTCAGGATCAAAAGCAGGTAGATCTCTGCTAATTGATGATGGGGCTCTACCTTGGATAGTACAGAATGCGAACAATGAAGCATCATCTATTAGACGACACATTGAATTGGCACTGTGCCACCTAGCTCAACATGGTAAGTTTCCTATACACCTTGACTTTTTTTTTTTTTTTTTTTTTTTTTTTTTTTTTTTAAAACCGGTGCA
>JAYMSF010001849.1:0-11239 GCA_036897335.1 Silene vulgaris
TTAATGCTCTTGAAAAAAAATACAGGCTGGTGATTATGTTACACTTGCAAGTATAGATGATCTTGATACGAGCATTGGATGGTACTACGATTCGTGCAAGATATGTAGAACGAAGTGTGAACTTCGTGTCGATAACCGTTGGTATTGTAAGAAGGGAGACTGTGAAGGTTGCACGAAAGGGTTGAAGACAAATGTTCCAAGGTAGTATATTTGTCAATTATCACAATATGCACTTCTAAAGTATTTTAGAACCAAAGTAGACAACATAAGAGCTGCTTTCCATACCTTCATGTGCAGGTTCCAAGTAAGATATCATGTTGTCGGCGCTATGAATGACTGTGCCATATTCACCCTCTTTGAAAACCACATCGGGACATTAGTCAAAGTGTCTGCTTCAGAACTTCTGACTGCACAGAACATACCAAAGATACCTGAAGAGTTAGCCGCTTTTATAGGTAAGAGGTATGTGTTCAAGGTTCGTGTTAAGCAAGACTACAACATTGACCAGAAGTCGCACAGCTACACAGTGATTAGTTTGAGTGATGATCCAGAAGTTATGAAACAGTGGGAGGAGAAGTATCAAGCACTGCAGGTATGTATAACTATTCTCTTACCCATCAATTAGCTAGATTAAACAACAAATATAACAAATAATCAACTTCTTTATTTAGGACTGTACAAACGTACCAAAGTCTCAGACAAGTGCAGAGCTGGACTCAATAACTCAGACAGAAGATGACACCAACAATGGAGAAATGGTAATCTTTGTTCCTATTCACATGTATATTTTCGCAACGTTTACGTTTCGTGTTATGATTTAAGAGCTTTACCAAAAAAACTTATTTTTCTATTTATCAGATAATATCCTCTGAGGCTGATGACACTGATTGTCAATTGATCGATGTTCAAGATCATACTCCTCCTCTCAAAAGGAGTGTCTCAAGGATGCTAGAAGTTGTCGGAGATGATGATGATGATCCACCAACGATTGACCAAGAATCGGCAACAAAGAAAATCATGAAAATCAAAATGGAGAAGAACTAAGCATCTATTTATCCTACCGTATCTTAAGAATAAAAGCATGATGATACTCTCCTACATGTATTGGTTACATTTATATTGGTTATCTTAGTTTCTTTGATTTGTTGAAGTTTATGACTCGAATGTAGGTTTGTTAGAATCTCACATTTGATGCAGTGCTATTGAGATATTATCATGATACGATTATGACTATTATTATTATTATTATCATTATCATTGTTCATCATTTTTTTCCAGAACCAGGTCGCATACTACTTGCGGAACTATTACATTTACCATAAAGCACTAAATACATAAACAACTGACCCTCAAATTATTATTATTATTGTTCATTATTTTTTCCATAACCATGTCGCATACTACTTGCGGAATTATTACATTTACCATAAAGCACTAAATAAATAACCTGACCCTCAAAACAGGACCCTCAAAACCTACTACTTATTGTATTGCTGAAACTCATTCCAGCATTGAAAATCAGCTAACAGCAAAACACGAGCATAGAAAAAGCTTCTCAGATTATATAAAAAAAATGAGACATAACGCATTCGTAACCATATGCAATTTATGTAGTTCTCTTTCATCGGTAGTCTTACGAAATTATTATGCAAATTTTGTAAAAAAAAAAGAAAATCATAAGGCCTATGTCAAATCTGATTACCAAGTACAAAAATATAACTTTGTATATACATCAAATACCCCAAATACGCATTCACCACCATTTAATACACTGAAGTATCATTTGGCGCCAAAAAGCATTTAAGACATAAATTCAGAACAATGGAGTTTTATTTTCCCTCCAAAATAAAATATATTTTGAGGATACTTTGCGATTTTCCATAGAAAATGCTTCTCCTAATTTAAAAGTTAAATCGTTTGGCGCCAAAAGGCATTTAGAGAGAAATTCAGAACAATGGAGTATATTTTCTCTCCAAAACAGAAATAGATTTTATAAATACTTTGCTCATTTCCATAAAACCTCCATTTCCTTATTTCAAACTGTAAGCATTTGGCGCCAAGCGTCATTTAGACATAAATTCATAACAATGGAGTATATTTTCCCCTCCAAAAACAGAATTATATTTTCAGAATACCTTGCTCATTTCCATAAAATATTCTTCACCTAATTAGAAAGTTAAATCGTTTTGCGCCAAAAGGCTTCTAGATAGAAATTCAAAACAATGTATGGAAGTAATTTTCCCCTCCAAAAATGAAATTAGATGTGAAAATATTCTCCTCATACATGATTCAATTTGAAACTTTAATGGTTTGGCGCAAAAAGGCTCTTAAACATTTAGCAGAGTCTAAAAAATCGAAAATTGTATTTAGAAATCTCTTAGCGCCAATAAAAAATCCTACTTACATTTCAAAACTAACAGCCACCTATATATAATCCCTGTGTCAATCCATTAAACTAGACAAAATTATACACAAATTATCATTATGGACGCACCTTCATCTAATCATGGTCAAAAGAAAAGAAAAGACCTTCAAGGAGAAACCAACCAAGGTAATCCTGATATCAATATTCAGATCAAATGAGATATGATATCAATATGGTTTGGTTATCTATGTGTTCTCTCATATTACTATATTACTATCTTTGTCTATTATGACTTACGCAGGTGCAAAAAACATACGTCGTTCTGCCACACCTACGGCAGACATAGGTAATCTTAGACAGAGTAGTCATACTCAGATTCATAATTCAGTTAACCCGAGAGGTGAGTGACTATATTATCATCTATTTAACTTGCATGAAAATTATTGTTTATCTCAATTTAAATCACATATAGCATCATTATATTCCATCTTCATACAGATAATTTACAAAAGATGTGTACATATGACATTTGCCTATTGACTAACATGTTCGTGTGTAATAATATAACTACTGAACAGATTTGTCATCAACATATCTAAATCAACAACTCCCTTGCAACTTGGACACACACCTCAATAATAGCTCTAGAAGTAGAAGTAGAGGAAAAGGTCTTATGTCTGAAAACCCTCAAGGTATTTACCAATAATATAACTTCTATATTAATGTAAAAAAAGACCTTTAACTTAAATCTATGTTAATTTTCTTATATTTTTCTCTTTCCATATTCTTTCTTGTGCTTATGACGACATATGCAGCTTCGGGAAACAGGTGCCACATTGCTACACCTCTAGCAGACATAAGCAATCTCAATCTCAGAAGAGGTGAAAGAATATAATTCATTTACATCATACAGAATTATCTTTAGACCATCATAGTGCTTACCTCAATATCATCATTCATGTCTTACCCTTCCCATATTGTGTCTATTTAAAAATATATTCACAAATATTCTAGACATTATGTCCCATCATTATACACAAAAGTTTTTTCTGCTAGGTGCATATGATATTATTCAAGTGACTAACAAAATTCATATGATGTATTGAGTAACCAATAAGCAGAAACGTCGCTGCCATCTCCAAGTCAACAAATTGTATACAACATGGACTCACAACGCAATGATAAGTCTAAGAGTAAGAACAAAGGAAAAGCTCCCATGTCTGAAAACAATCAAGGTATTCGTGAATAATATCACTTCTTTACATGTTTAATCAAATACTTTCAACTAAATGTTATTTTTACCATATATTCAACATTCACTATGTTGAATACCTCATCTTACACGTAAAACATATTGGACAATCAGCAATAGAGGTAAACAAATACAGTGAGATGGAAAGACCATGCAGCTACGTTCCTCTTAACATTCCACTTATGGACCAACGCCATGGTAATTATATACATCCTTATTGGTTACTTTCTGTTAAACTATGGTTACAGTTATATACATCCCACCTTTCTGATTTAGGTTTGCAAGCATGTTATTTATGCTCAAGTATATCAAGAAGGAAGAGAAAATTGATCATTTCAAATAAGAGATCAACAAATACAAGAGATTCGCATCATTTACAGAGTTATCCTTTAACATGTCCATTTCACAGAAGTACTTATGATATAACAGATCCCTTACATGTGAATTTTAACGGTAACATCCACTTTACCACTTTTCGTTATAGTTAATAGTCGATGACTAATTCGATTGTTTATGTCATCCACATTACTTATCATGCTTTCTGGTGTGTTTAGGTGCATTCAATACTGATACACTAACACGCAAACTTAATGCCAACAACGCAAGGAAAAGGAGAAGTTATATCTTATCTGAAAAGAGATCTGGAAATCCGCGATCTGTTCTCGGTGAACTTTCTACTTCATCCACACCTTTGAGCTGCATTAGCACAGGTACAAAATCAGTTCCCAAAATCACATATTATGTTATAATAGAAATATCATATTCACGATTGTAGCATTTATAATGCAGACGGATACAACTTGAGTAGCAGAATGCATTGCCCAGGAAACATAAACATACTAGCAACATATAATCCAACTTTGACCAGTCATAACGGTTATACCTAACTTCTCTAAATATAATTCAATGTTAATTCTACAATTAATTATTTTTTGCATCGGAACCATTACAATGTAACCATTAAGGAAATCAAACAACATCACAGTTGAGCTAACTACTCTAAATAATGCATATTTTTTCTGCCTTTTACAGGGTTTACCACACAAAGTGTTCTCACCAATTTCAAGATGCCAACAATGCAAAGCACAGAGGTTGTTCAATCACTGATACGAAATCTAAGTTCATCCTACGAAGAACATCTGAACAGCACACACAACAATGATGTTCAAGGTAATGTCAGCAATTTTGAGCAACCAACTCTACAAAGCACAAATATCACTCCATCATTGAGAGAGGATATAAACGATGAGCCAAGGAACGACACGGACAGCGATAATGATGGTACATTTGACGAAGGTATTTAGCATAATCGAATCTCGATCACAAATATACATTCAGTTTAAAATTTAACTTATATTGTATCATTCTGACGACCACTCTACTTTTTGACATTCCCCTTCACAGATCTACTCCAAGGTTATTGGGATATTGGAGACCCAGATTTTGAGTGTAAAAAATGTCATGCACAAATGTGGTATGAAGAGAGAACACCCAAGAGTACCAAACCTAAACAACCTTCGTTCTCAATGTGTTGTAGTGATGGTAAGGTACAACTACCTTTACTGAAAAAACCACCTCAATTACTCCACGACCTACTAAGTCAAGTACATCCACAAAGCAATCATTTTTTTGAGAACATTAGAGCATATAATTCAATGTTCTCCTTCACATCAATGGGTGGCAAAATCGATCACTCCGTAAACCAAGGGCGAGGTCCATACACTTTTAGGATGGGTGGTCAGAATGTTCACTTGATTGGCAGTTTGTTACCAACAACTGGGTCCCGTCCAAAATTTTGTCAACTATACATATATGATACTGAGGAAGAAGTCAACAATAGAAAGGATGCTGCGAGGTTAGCCAAACACATCTTATATTCTTTATGTTATTGTGACTTTATTCATCACTGTTTTTTTAATTTAAATTGTATGAATTGTTTCTAAGCCTATTGTTGTATTATTTGTTTACAGTTCGGGGGGCAATCCTCAAAGGTTCGATGACGAGCTCATCAATACTCTAAAATCAATGATCGACGAAAACAACACTTTGGCAGTACATTTCAGGATGGCTAGAGATAGAATTAGTTCGGGAGTTGCTGGTGACATAAAGATGACTCTCATTAATAAGCGAACGGATGACGGTAGAACTTATAATCTCCCAACAGCTTCTGAGGTTGCAGCTCTTATTGTTGGAGATATCGAGAACACTATTGATAAGAGGGACATTATAATTGAGCGTCAGAGTGGCAAATTAAAACGTATATCAGAGCTGCATCCGAAGTACCTAGCATTGCAATATCCTTTACTTTTTGCATATGGGGAAGACGGGTTTCGACTTGGTATCTTGCATAGTGACCAGTCGATTGCTTCATCTAGCAACTCAACAAATCCACATAATCACTGTACATTGCGTGAGTGGTTTGCTTTTCGTCTACAAGATAGACCATTTGATATGGAGGCCCCAACCATATTGCTTTCCAGACGACTATTCCAACAATTTTTGGTTGACGGCTATTTAATTGTAGAAGGACAGCGATTATCATATTTCCGATTTAATCAGCCTAAACTTCGATCAGAAAACTATAATAACCATGCTAACGCAGCAGCTAGAGGCGAAACAGACCCATCTTCAACTGGGAGTCGCTTTATTCTTCCGTCCACATTTGTAGGATGTCGGGGCTACATGAGGGAAACGTATCAGGACACTATGTCTATCTGCAAATGGTGTGGCTACCCTGACCTCTTTATTACCTTCACTTGCAATCCAAAGTGGCCAGAAATAACTAGGTTTGTTCAAAAAAGAGGTATTAGGCCTGAGGATAGACCCGATATTCTATGTCGAGTTTTCAAGATCAAGCTAGACGAGCTTATGAAAGACTTGAAAGAGCGACACATTTTTGGACGCACAAGAGGAGGTAATCTGCCAAAAACTTTGTTTTATTACCGATTGTTTTTAATTATAAGAAATATTCTATTACTGAAACTTATTTACCTTTGGCTCTATCCATTTTGCAGCTGTCTACACTATCGAATTTCAAAAGCGAGGTCTACCTCATGCTCATATTTTACTGTTTTTACACCGCGACGACAAGTTCCACCAGGCTGAAGAGGTTGACAAAATTATATGTGCTGAACTGCCAGATCCAAAGGATGATCCAGCTCTTTACAATGCAGTGTCAGAGTACATGATGCATGGTCCATGTGGGTTGGAATATCCTAATTCACCATGTAATGTCGGATCTGTATGCTCTAAGCACTTTCCAAAGGAGTTTTGCGAAAGAACAACCTCTGATCGTGATGGGTATCCTATCTATAGGCGGAGGAACACCGGTGTTTCAGTCATGAAAAAGAAACACAAGCTTGACAATAGATATGTCGTCCCATACAATGCAAAGCTGCTTTTAAAATACCGAGCCCACATCAACATTGAGTGGTGCAACCAATCAAATTCCATCAAGTACTTATTCAAATACATCAACAAGGGATATGATCGTGTCACTGTCCACACATCCCATCAACGTCAAAATGAACAGAATCCTGACGTAGTTGATGAAATTCAGCAGTATATGGATTGTCGTTATGTGTCGGCGTGTGAGTCCGTATGGAGATTATATGGGTTCGAAATCCATTATAGAACTCCACCAGTCCAACGACTGACGTTCCACCTGGCAGGTGAGCAGCCGGTAGTATTCAATGATGATGACCCAATAGACGACGTCATCAACAGACCCAAGGTACAAAAGAGCCAGTTTCTAGAATGGATGAAGTGCAATGACAAATTTGAAGAAGCAAGGAATTTATTGTATAGTGAGTTCCCCCTTAAGTTTGTGTGGAACAAAATACAAAAAAGTGGACTCAGAGAGAGCGTGGGTTCTGTATCGGCAGAATACATCACATCTCTCCTGGATGCGGGGAACTTTATTATATGAGAATTCTTTTGAATTATGTCAGGGGACCTAAAACCTACGAGGACATACGGACTTTCAACAAATTTGTACATCGTACTTTTAAAGAAGCGTGTTATGCTCGAGGGCTTCTAGGTGATGATAAGGAATACGTTGAAGCAATAAAAGAAGCGAGTTTCTGGGGTTCCGGGTTTTATCTTAGAAAGTTGTTCGTTATATTGTTGACGTCCAACAGTTTATCCAAACCCGAAACAGTGTGGGCTGAGACTTGGGCTCTTCTCTCAGACGATATCCTCCACAGGCAACGTACATTATTATTACAAAATCCAGGTACTTATTCGTCTTTTTAACTAATTGCTATAGTATTATGACATGTGTATATATGTAATAATATTTGACATGTGTATATGTGTATATGTGTAATAATATGTGATTTGTATATGTGGTTTAATTTCATGCGTTTCAAAAAATTACCAAATCACAGAACTGGAGCTAAGTGCCGAGGATCTGTAAAATTTTGCATTATGCGAGATCGAAGCCTTATTACAGAGTAATGGTACCAGTCTGCGCAGATTTGAAAGCATGCCATACCCTGACTATGAAATGGCTGCATTACAAGGGAACAAGTTGATAGTGGATGAACTGTCGTATGATAGAGAGGCCCTGCGCGAAGAGCACATGAGACTTACCGCCTCTATGACCGAAGAACAGAGATCTGTTTATGAAGAAATAATGGATAGCATTATACATCGTCGGGGAGGTATTTTCTTTGTGTATGGTTATGGTGGGACAGGCAAGACGTTCATTTGGAAGACCTTATGTGCGGCACTAAGAAGCCAAGGAGAAATTGTTCTACCCGTAGCTTCGAGTGGAATTGCAGCCACTCTACTTCCTGGTGGATCGACTGCACATTCGAGATTTGGTATACCCATTAATATAACAGAGAATTCAACATGTTATAGGATTAAACCGGGTACAGATTTGGCGGAGCTCCTAATCAGGACAAAACTTATCATATGGGACGAAGCACCTATGACTAATAGACATTGTTTTGAGGCTCTTGATAGGAGTCTCCGTGATATTATGAGGAATTCAGATCATGGAGACCCGGATAAACCCTTTGGTGGAAAAGTCGTAGTCTTTGGAGGTGACTTCCGTCAAGTACTACCTGTTGTCCAAAATGGCAGTAGACAAGATGTTGTTGGCGCTTCAATTAGCTCTTCCCCTCTATGGAACGACTGTAAGGTAAACGTATTTGATCCTCTACAATTATAACTATTATATAATATTCCATTTCATGAATATTATGAACATTTTTTTTTGGCTATTCTGTAGGTACTTAAACTTACCAAAAACATGCGCCTGCAAGTTGGATCATCCAATTCAAATGTTGAGGAAATAAGGGAATTTTCAGAGTGGCTACTAAAGGTGGGCGATGGATTAGCCGGAGATCCTAATAATGATGGCGAAGTCGATCTAGAAATGCCTGGAGACGTCCTTATCAATGAAGCAACTAACCCTGTTGCATCAATCGTCGATAGTATATACCCATCACTAAAAGAGAATTTAGGTAATCCAAACTACTTACAGGAAAGAGCAATTCTTGCACCTACTCATGAAATTGTGGAGTTGGTTAATGACTATGTATTGTCTCAAATTGAAGAAGATGAAAGAGAGTACCTTAGCTCAGATGAGATTTGTAAAGACGAGGTGAATATAGGTGTTCATGACCTATATTCCACCGAATTTTTGAACACTATTAAGTGCTCAGGTCTTCCAAATCACGTCTTAAGGTTGAAGATAGGCGCTACAGTCATGCTCCTTCGAAATATCGACCAAAGGAACGGACTGTGTAATGGTACTAGATTGGTAGTCACTGACCTAGGAGAACGTGTAATCGGAGCTACTGTCATATGCGGCAGCAGACAGGGCGACAAGGTATTGATTCCTCGAATAACGTTGTCTCCATCCGATTCAAATAAGTTCCCGATAAGGTTTGAGAGGAGACAATTCCCTTTGTCAGTTTGTTTTGCGATGACTATTAATAAGAGTCAGGGGCAGTCTCTATCTCATGTTGGGTTGTATCTGCCTAGGTCAGTATTCAGCCACGGTCAGCTATATGTAGCTCTCTCCCGAGTGACAAGTAAAAAGGGCTTGAAAATCCTTATTGTTGACGGAGATCGGGAGATTTCAAATTCTACGACCAACGTCGTCTATAAGGAGGTTTTCAATAATTTGTAAGCTACTATAGTTACCATAGTGAAAGTTGTTATTTTAAATTTTTAAATAAGGTATTCAGAATTTTTTTATATAATTATTTCCACTAGAGAGTAATTTATATATGATGATATTTGTTAATCTTACTTGAATACCTACATCAGCAATGAGAATAAGTATTTTTACTTTTACCGGTTAAAGTTAAGCTATACTAGAACACAGAGTAATGAGAATAACAACCAAATGAAATGAAAGAAAGAAACTCGGAATTTAACAGCTAAAGCAAACCATGTAGGAGCAGCCGATGTACTATAAATAATAACAAAAGGCACAAGTAATAATCAACACAAATCTATGGATACAATTGAAATTATTTTCTAACACAGCATAACCAAGATGTGTTAGCTCATTTGTAGGGATTATAACAGATCCTTTCATAAGACTTTTGTCTACGGCAGTATCACTAAAAAAAAATCAGTATACTCAATCAATCACGTCTTGAAAACAATAAATAAAGAGTAATAACGGAACATTCCAAAATCTTCAAACCCAAGATTAAAGGCCGAAATTACCTGATCATTGAATCTAAGTTTGTTTACTCTCCGTCAATTAATTTATATACAAGCCCATAATAATCTTCAACTAAAGATCTGCAAAACTACCAAAATTACAATAAAAATCAACTAGAAAGGCAGAAAAATTAGAATTTGAATCGTGTTAAGACAACAAACACTTACATATCAATGCCTTTCTCCGATTTTCATCAATCTCTCCAATTGCATGTGAAAATTTCCAATCTGTCAAAGCTTCTACTTCATTTAACAGGTTATGCTGTGAAAGCAACAACATAGACAATCACTTCTTGAAAACCATAATCCAATATGTCAAAGCGTAGTTCTACAAAATTGAATCGGATCGAATTGTTGAATTTCTGGAGCTAAGGATGAACAAAGGACGAGATGAGATTTGTTGGGAGATAGTGAGGATAGGGTTTGTGATTTTACAATCCCCTTTTGTTGTCTCTGTTGTTGTTAGATTATTGTTTTCTTTTATTTTATTTTATTTGTTTTTTTTTTGGGTCAAATGTGTTGTTAGATTGTTGATCTAACATATAATTAAGGTATTAGTCCCAATTTGGAAGCCGAGTTGTTTTGAGTAAAAACGAGCCCAATATCGTTTTGTTAAGCTCAATCTTTTATTTGTATGGTGAATATTCCTTTTAATATATACTTACATTTTATTAAAAAAAAAAACTATTTATGTACATGGTCTCCTAACTTGAGACGGTCTTCAATATAGAGCAGTTATTACTAATAGTTACTGTTTTCTCCAAGCAATTATATATTATATATTGTCTAAATATCTTAGTCATATCTTCAATTTTTTATCGTTTCGTTAAAGTCTTATATCATACAGACGGTACATTTAACAAATCTAATCTAATCTATTCCATTTTATATTTATATTTAATATTTAATAAAACGAACCTAGCAATTACAAG
>JAYMSF010001850.1:0-11238 GCA_036897335.1 Silene vulgaris
TCTCTCCCCTCCCTCCCCCTCCCCTCCCTTTCCCTCCATTTTTGCTATCCAAACGGACCCTAAAGGCTTAGACAACGCTGCAATATATAAAGCTACAGAAATAGCTGGTCACTTGGATTATTTTACTGCACTAGACACAAACCTCTCCAACGTCTTTTCTGAACAAACCGCGGAATGCAAAGCTACACCTATGAACAGCAAGTCTAGTAAAACTAATTCTACAAGTACCCAGGACCACTTCAACTATCAGAACACAGAATTTACTAGATTCATACAAGTCACTAACAATAACTCTATCTCCAGTAGTCAAGCAGTTAAGAAAATCATAAAACAAATCTTAGTCTCTTTAGCGTAAAATCGTTTTACTCTTCCAGCCTTCCTGGTAAAGAGACTAAGCGTAAACGTGACAATTTTGGCCCCAGAAGCTTCTTTATCAAAGAAAGCTAGAGTTTCTGGTAAACTCAAAATGAAGTCTCCTCTACTGTACTGGTCTCCCCATTACTATTAGTATAATATCAGACACCTATAGAAATTAGGTCTCCCTACTGTACTAGTCCATTACTATTAGTATAATATCAAATTATCAATCATGGTAAGTGTTAATATTTTATTTCTCCATCTACTCGGTCCCTTAGAAAATCAACCTTTCCTAGTCGAGTAAGAAGAAAACTGTCACTAAATCTTAGATTGATTCCTTCTAAGAAAAGAAAAACACACACAGCAATAGAATTAATTTTAAAAGCCATGGCAGTAGAGTTACAAACCTCACTTTCCTCCAATAACAGCTACTGTCATATCTTCATCTTACTGTTGATTTCATCTTTCACTTACCAGCAAGCTTGCCATCTGCATGATCAATGGTCTCTTCTCGTCCTTGCCGGGTCTTTCCCTTCTTCAGTAGCCTCACTGAACTGGAGCACTGCTTCTGATTGTTGTTCCTCTTGGGAGGGGATTAGATGCGACGATAAGGGCAGGGTCACTCGTTTATGGCTACCAGCAAGGAGATTAGAGGTAACATATCCTCTCACTTGGGGACCTTACAAGTCTTTCTCGGCTAAACCTTTCTCAAAACTCACTTTCTGGAGTACTCCCACAAGGTCTTTTTACCTCATTAACTAGCCTTGAGATCATTGACTTGAGCTCCAACTCCCTGTATGGCACACTCTCGGCGTCATTTAATTCAAATGCAAGTTTCCCTGATACCATCCAGGTTATAGACATTTCAAACAATCAATTTCATGGCACGATCGAGCCTGGTTGGTTCGCTCTGGGGTCAAAATTGTCACATTTAAACGTCTGCAACACAAACTTGAACGGTCAGATTCCTTCCTCCATTTGCACCAGTTGTCCTAAGCTTAAAACGCATGATTTTTTCAACTCCGCTTTCAATGGACACATTCCTGTTGGTTTAGGCGAATGCTCAGACCTTGAAGTGTTTCTGGCAGGTTTCAATGACCTGTCTGGATTACTTCCTGATGACATCTACAGCTTGAAGTCACTGGCTGAGTTATCAGTTCCCGTAAATTACATAAACGGAAGCATTAATGAAGAAATCATTGGCCTAACAAACTAATGGACCTGGCCAATGTGAAGTTGTGAACGGAATGCAAAAATGTTTAGCATTGCTGAGAATCCAAGCGAAGACATTGTTAAAGGTTTTCCAATGTAACTAAATCGTAGATTGACTATAAATTTACGTCAATTAACAAGGTAGTTAGTAAGCTGATACACAGTCTACTCTTGTGGATAATTTACCACTCCTTTTGGATTTAGTTCTTATGTAAGCCATATGCAAGAGGGATAGCAAGTCCCACATTCATTTTTCACCATGCATAACATGACGACAAAGAAAACATAAAGTCATAACTATTGCCTGGGACGGTCAAAAATGGAATGTGTAGATCATCTTAGGGTGGCAGAGGGACTACTGCGGCAAGTCTAAAGTCTAATAAGGTTAACAGATAGAAGAAAGACAATCGGGACATTGGTGTATTCCAAGAAAAATCCACAAACACCTAAGACATAATTATCAATGAATGAATTTTATGCACATTTATGTTCCTTCAATTGAAGGAACCAATCAGATACCTAACTACAGAATTCCATGTCATTCGGATTCACTAGTGACAAAAATGTTTCGAAAATTCAGATACCAGATTACCAGGAAATAAATCTTTTGAAAAAAACACTTACACCATGTTTTAGTTCTAAGAGATACAATGTTCGACAGTTACACAGCTAATATCTCTATATAGAAATATAGCAACATATGTATATATCTATCTAGGCACTACCCTGAGACACTGAATATTCAGGTGCCAATAATTATATCCTCTTATCAAACATGTATGGTAATCTCAACTCCCGGAGAATCGAAAGAACTTCAACGTGAAAAACATAAAATGCAAAGAGACAGCGTAATGGATCAAGATACTAGAAGCTTCGTTATCAAAGAAAGCTAGAGTTTCGGCCTTTCGGGTAAAGTCAAAATGGAGTCTCCTCTACTGTATTAGTCTCCCCATTACTATTAGTATATATCAGATACCTTGTAGAATTTCTGGGAAATTCAACACGAAGTCTCCCATACTGTACAAGTCTCCATTAATATTAGTAAAATATCAATCATGGTAAGTGGTAATATCTTATTATCCATACTGGGTCCCTTAGAAAAATCAACCTTTTCTGGTTGGCTCAGTAGAGAACTGTCGCTAAATCTGAGCTTCCTTCCTTCTAAGTTCTAAGAAAAGAAAAACACGCACACCAATAAAATTAATTCCAAAAGCTATGGCTATAGAGTTACAAACCTCACTCTCCAATGACAGCTACCGTTTTACCTTCATCTTACTGTTGATTTCGTCCACTTTCTCTTACCGCCAAGCTTGCCATTTGGACGATCAATGGTCTCTTCTCGACCTTGCAAGGTCTTTCTCTTCTTCAATACGTTCACTGAACTGGAGTACTGCTTCCGATTGTTGTTCCTCTTGGGAAGGGATTAGTTGCGACGTTAAAGGCCGGGTTACTCGTTTATGGCTACCAACAAGAGGATTAAGAGGTAACATATCCTCTTCACTAAGGGACCTTACAAGTCTTTCTCAGCTAAACCTTTCTCAAAACTCGCTTTTCGGGGGTACTCCCCCGAGGTCTTTTTACCTCATTGACTAGCCTTGAGATCATTGACTTGAGCTCCAACTCCCTGTATGGTACACTCTCGGCATCATTTACTTCAAATGCAAGTTTACCTGATACCATCCAGGCTATAGACATTTCAAACAATAAATTTCATGGTACGATCGAACCTGGTTGGTTCGCTCTAGGGTCAAAATTGTCGAGTTTAAATGTCAGCAACACACACTTGAATGGTCAGATTCCTTCATCCATTTGCACCAGTTGCCCTCAGCTTAAGACCCTTGATTTTTGCAACTCTGCTTTCGATGGACACATTCCTATTGGTCTAGGCAGATGCTCAAAACTTGAAGTGTTTCGGGCAGGTTGGAATCACCTGTCTGGGTTACTTCCTGGTGACATCTACAGCTTGAAGTCACTGACTGAGTTATCAGTTCCGGTAAATTACATAAACGGAACCATTAACGAGGAAATGATTGGCTTAACAAACCTCAGGATAATCGACTTACACTCCAACAGTTTTTCTGGCGCAATTCCTTTGGATATTGGGAAGCTGTCAAATTTGGAGCACCTGCAACTACACACAAACAAACTCAATGGTACCATACCGCAATCCTTGATGAACTGCGCACATCTACTACAACTTATATTGCGGGTAAATGCCTTGCATGGTAACATCTCTACACTCAATTTCTCAAGGCTTGTCCGGCTTAAAACAATCGACCTAGGTGATAACAAGTTAACTGGAAACTTACCAGAAAGCATCTTTTCATGCAAGTCATTAACAGCAATTAGAGTGGCCACGAACAAGTTATCAGGACAGGTTTCTCCAAACGTAGTGAACTTGCCATCTTTAACTTTCCTCTCTCTCTCCAAGAATAGCTTTACCAATGTGTCAGGAGCAATAACAATTTTAGCGAGATGCAAAAACCTTGCCGCATTGACCTTATCAAAAAACTTTTACCACGAACTTTTACCCGGTGAGAATAGCTTTATCGGGCCAGAAGGCTTCAGAAATCTGCAGTTTCTAGCTTTGGGAGGATGTCACTTCAGGGGTCAAATCCCTCAGTGGCTGGCAAACATAAAGACTCTGCAGGTTTTAGACTTATCGTACAGCGAATTGACAGGCACAATACCAGATTGGTTCGGAACTCTGCCAAGCTTCTTCTACTTGGACTTGTCCAAGAATAATCTTACAGGGGAACTTACAGTGCCATTAAACAGGCTGCCGGCAATGATATCAGAGAAGGCTGCTAATATGTTGAACCAAAGTTATCTTGAGCTCCCAGTCTATGTTGCCCCGAACAAAGGTAGTAACCAGCAATACAAGCAGCTCGCGATACTGCCTCCAGCTATAAACCTCAAGGGCAATCAGCTAACAGGTAAAATCCCAGTTGAGATAAGCCAGTTACAGAACCTTCATGTGCTGGATCTCAGTGAAAACTACTTCTCCGGTAGTATTCCACCAGAATTTTCCAATCTAACCAACCTAGAAGTGCTAGACCTCTCACAGAATAATTTGACCGGGCATATTCCGACATCACTGAAAAATCTCAATTTCTTATCAATGTTCAACGTCTCGAATAACAATCTCGTAGGAGAGATTCCGACAGGAGGTCAGCTTGATACTTTTGGAGAACCCAGTTATGTTGGCAATCCAAGGTTATGTGGTAGCATCTTGCAGCGATCTTGTATTCACCAATCAGTGCAAGAAACTGACATCACTGGAAGCCAGTACAAGAAGCATTTTCTTGATGGATGCATAATTGGTGTGGCAACAGTTTTTGTAGCTGTTCTTGCCATTCAAGCAATCCGCTTTAAGAGGATATTTTACTGATAAGGAGTTCACATCGAATTGTACACTCAAGGTGAGCATTATCACAGTAAGACCACAAATTTAAGTTTTCATGTAGCTTACGAAAAAAAATCAAATTTCTTACTGTAATGGCTGAAGGCCTAAAGCCTTATATTTTCCCTCCTAATACACTCGCATGCATTTAATTCATGGAAGAAAGAACCTAAAAATGTAAAAATTAAAGGTAGAATAATCCAGGGAATAACAGTAATTTGCATCTGTACAGTGCACATTTGAAATAAGCTGCAATAGACAGAAACCTAATCACAGGAATAAATCAAGTTTGAAATGTGTAGATCAAGCTTGCCAACAGTAAACAGATCAAGCACTTAACATATGCCTTTTTAGAACACTTTCCTTAAACATACCAACAGTCAGCAGATCAAGCAGTTGAAAGATAAATATAGGACTTCAATATCAATTATACTTTAAAATTTACAGCACACCATATATGCAAGTAAAATTAATGCCCTAAACAATGCTTCAACATAAAGCCACAGATTATCTGAACAATGGATTATTTTACTGCATTTGACATGATAACTTCTCAGCCATTGTTGTGAATGGACCGTGCAAAACTGAAGCGTTTACAAATGGCATGGCTTGCAAACCTGATTTTGCAGGTATCCCAGGAGCACTTCATCAGTGTGAAGTCAGAACTTTATAGATTCAGACAGGTTATTAGACTTATTAGTAAGAACTCGACCTATCTTCAGCAATCAAACCGTCGAAAAAATTCAGAAAGCAGCTCTTACTCTACTGTGCAGGCATCTTGCTCTTCCAAGTTCCAGCCTTCCCCTTCCTGGAGAATCTTTTGAGCTGAAAACTAGGATTTCACTGTCTGAACACTTTTAAATCCAAGGAAACCATATCTTCCTTTTAGGTTCAAAGAGAGGTCCATATAACCAAGGCTAACCAATCACCAAAAGTTGGGAACACAGGAGGAATTTGATTGGTGAGGACTGAGGAGATTACATTTATATTTGTTTCACAAAATAAAGACAAGCAATAAATCCACATGTATCGTAATTTTTGTTTTAGGATTTGGTTAGAAATATGTAACACAGGCAAGGTATCAGAAAGTAGCAGATGTCATGTAACAGATCTGGCCATTGCGAATGCGATTTCAAACATGTTTACCAAATGCATTACATCTTTCCTTCTTAAAGTATGAAATTTGAGATCATTCTCCTTTTTTTTGGTCTATACCCTCCCACTTATTACCTCTTTTGTCATAAATACATGGGTCATTGCGAATACACATGTTCCACTCTAAATGTTTTCCAAAAACATAGCGCTCAGTATAAACTTAAACACGAAACAACAGTACAACAAGAACTATGTGTTGAAAGATCAGTATACATGGTTGAATATCGGCCTATTTCTATAGGACATTATATAACGGTACATAACATAACGGCGGCCCTAGATTCCATTACGTAAGAAGGGTTATGTAACTTAATGAGACTATTTTAATACAATGGACACGGGTACATGTCCAATTGTCATACCCATGTCCAAGTATCGAGTGTCTAACAAGGGTACAAGAGGTAATATGAAGAGTCCAAGTAGCATAGAGTGTCACCGTCTAAATAAAAAGCTGAAATACGATTTGTCAGTAAACAGTTGACTACTTGACTTTGCTCCTCAAATATGTAAAGGTGGACATTGCCTAAACACTAACACTCGAGTCTTTCATCAATGTTATAGCTTGAAAGATGGACAAATTGAATTAGAATATAGAAAGGAAAAAACACTTATCATACACATATCTTCATATATTTCAATTGCTTGTAAGAAAGTAAAAACCCAACAATCAAACATAAATGAAGAGACCTTCCAAATTCATTCATCCTCCGCTATGAAGTTTGGTAGCTCACCCTGGCAGATGTATTCATCACAAATGGATGCCGATGCCCAGCCCCGTCTTAGCCGAATTATATCTTCAGTGAAGGTAGACCCGGAAGACCCGACGAATACACTAGACATTGCACAAATTGTTTTATCCAGCATGGCTTCCACCTTCACAATGCAGAACACTAGAAGAATGAGAACGACTGGGGTGTAAATGTGAACACTCATTAGCATAAGCAAATTTCCGAAAAGAGAGAGGGGCCTTCATTGATGGCATGGATCACAACAGAAAAACAAGCTAGCTGTACTATTACGAGTACAAGTACAGAATCCATGGAATGCTAGAATGGATCTCATAAAATCTAGTTTACTTAAATTACGGGAGTTCATATATCCTACTTGCTTTTCTGTGTTTTTGTCTGAATCCATTGGATACTTTCATTTATTAACGTCTTGTGTACTAGTGTGATCCATGACAACATTGATAGACAAATAAACTTAGTGATGGTATAGTGAAATTCCAAGCAAATGACACTATCTCACCTGGGAATTCCCATCGAGGCCATGCCTATACAGTAAAGCATCCCATTTCTCAGCTGAATTTCGCGCTGGTCTCTGAACAAGGGGTACAGTCTTCCCATCAACAACAAGAAGTGACTGAAGTAATCCTGTTTCACTGTCTGCAGCATCTGTGGAAAGATATATCACTGGTGTGTTGGACCTTGTTACTACCCTTGCAATGCAGCTTGCAGCTTGAGGAACCGAATAAAAGCAACTTGGATTTTTGGCATTGCTGAAAATCCAAGTGAAGAGTGAAGACAATGTTAAAGGTTTTCTAATGAAATATACAACATATGCAACCACATGCAAGGGGGTTAGCAAGTCCCACATTGAATTTCCACCATACAAAACATGCCTACAAGGCTATAATGAAAACAATAGGTCGTAAATTATTGCCTGGGACGGTCCACAATCGAATGTGCAGATCATCTTTGGAGGACAAAAGGAATATGTGGCATAAATTACCAGCCGATAAGCAAGTCTAAAGTCTAAAAACCTTCACGAATAGAAGAAAGACACGACAGGACATAGAGTATTCCAAGAAAATCCACAAACGCCTAGGACATAAGTATCAATGTATGAATTTCAAGCATATTTATGTTCCTTCAATTGAAGGAATTCAATAAAATACCCTTCTAACTACACAATTCCATGTCCCTCAGATTCGATAGTGACAAAAATATTTAGAATATTCGCCACTTGTAAGAAAAACCAAACATATAAAATCAGTACACCTTGCGCCGTATTTATCTTTCACATGCAAGGTACCAGATTGCCAGGAAATAAATGTTTTGAGAAAACACTTACACCACTTATTAGTTCTTAAAAAACAACAGCGTTTGACAGTTACACAGCTAATATCTATATAGAAATATAGCAATGCATGTATATCTAAGCACTGCCCTGAGAGACTGTATATTCAGGTGCTGGTAATTACAGTCTCTTATCAAAGATGTAAGGAAATATTGAGACTTGGAGAATCGACAGAACATTTATTGAAATACACAAAATGCAAAAAGAACTAATAGATCAAGGTACTCGAAATCAGATATGTACTTTTGTTAAATACTTTGGGGTACCAAATAGGCAAATACACGATATGACAAAAGGAAAATGAAGGGCAATATAGTTCTTGCCCAAAAACTGAGTGCAGGTATTTAACGTACCAAAACTTCAACCAGCCATGTCTTCGAAAATGAAGGGCAATATAGTTCTTGCCCAAAAAGGTTTGAACAAACCGCTGAGCAGTGAGCATTATTAGGCGACTAGGTTCAACCAAAGTTTTACACTTGTGAGCAATTGGACCTCCGGGCTGCATCACCCAATCCCTTTCGACGTCAGCAAAAAAGACGTCTCCAATAGCAATAACTGCGTCATCAGAAGAAAATGCAGCCTTGACATCCTTCATTGTCCGTTTCTTAGGTTCCTTCACATCTTCCCCCCAAGGCGATTGAAGCTTAGGCAAAGACAAACCTAGGGACTTCAACTTCTTAACATGTTCATCATCAACATAACAATCCTTGAAGTAGCAAATGAACTTATCAATGCGCATTTCCTTCTTCTTAGCCTCGGCAAATTCTTCAAACGTTACAACCACATTCTTCCCGAAACACTTGTTTACATGCTCAATATCCAATACCTTATTAAACTCATAATCAACCTTATGACTCGGGATCACCAAAACCCTATCCAAAACCGCTGCAAAGAACATATGTTTCTCGAGACAAATCAAATGGTTCGACATTTGCCCCGACACACAAATAGCAAACAAGTACTTATCCAACCTGGGATTCCACTCAATAGTTCGCCTCTCCGCCAACTTCTGATCCACTTTCCCACACATATTAAACCCTCCATCCATCAACTCATCATTTCCAACACCCAATTCCGAAACATTCCCATTCTTATGAGTTGACAACAAAACCTTCTGAATTTCCTTATTCAACATCACCCCATCATAAACCCTAGCTTTCAACTCTTCAAAAACCGTTCTTTCGACCGACATTCCACTCAAATTCAAGTACCCAGAAGTCCCATTATTCTCATTCCCCCTACTACTATTCAATGTACTATTCAACAATGAAACTAACCCTAATTGCTGTTCTTTCAAAAGATACAAAGCTCTCAATTCAGCTTCCCTCATTTCATCAGAAGGAGACTTAATCAATCTAACATCCCAAACACTAGAATTATGCAACCCTAATGAAAAATAAACCAAAACTAACAATGTAATTAAGATTACCAAACACAAATACCTCTTATTCTTGAACTTATCAAGCTTGAAACGACTCCGAAACGACGAAACAAAACCCTTATGATCATCAATGTCAAAAGGGGAAAAAGATTGTGAATTTGAAGTGGGTTTTACAATGTCGTTTTGATTAATCAAATTCCCGCAATCTCCTTCTTCATCATCTGAAGAAATACTCTCTCTTTCCAACTCCTTCATCATCCCAACTTATTGATTAAATTCACGAAATTGTGGTGAATATCATCGAATTATGAAAATTTAACACATACCCAGTTGATAAAACTGAAGAAAGTTGCGAAATTTGTTTCTGGGTATTTGAGAATTTGATCAAAAAATGTGAAAATTAGTGATTTATTGAAAATTCTTGTGCAATTTAAGTAATTGTTTGAAGAAAAATAGAGGAATGTGGGATTATTATACAGACATGATGACAAAATGGTGGATTTGTTTGTTTGAAGAGAAATGATTAATGAGATGAGTAGTTGAAAGAGTGAGTGAGATGACAGAGAGATGAGCAAAGTGGTGGTTAAGCTTGGCTTTGCTTCAAGTGAGGAACACAACACACAAACAACAATTGCTTTGTCGGTGGAGGCAGTTGGTTAACACAACACTCCGAGACTACTTTCTACGTGTCGAGTCTTGGAGCTAACTTTTTAGTTTAAGCAACATTTTTGGGCGTTTACAAAACGTATCGCTATTCTGCATACTTAATGTTTCCTGTTACAAGACATATACTATCAAGCTTCCCACCAACAGCTTTCTTATTTATTCGTTGCTTTCATTCTTATGAACTGTTATCTTCTTTCTTACTAACGAGCATGTGTGTGTCGACCATTGATGATCGAGACTAGGATCCCGACACACGCGATCCCTCACTAGTGCTTGACACTCTCGTTTGCATTCTTGTCGCGATATTAGACAAGGGTACGCGCTGCGTTCCGGCTCAAAGTACACACTGGTGACAGTCATAAGTAGAGATGGAATATGGAAGTAGGTTGTGTCTCGTGTCATCCCATCATGTCGCGAGAAGAAAATCGGGCCATGCACGAAAAGGTGGGCTTCGTGTCGTGCTAGTGAAATAGAAATCCCACGGCCCATGGCGTATCATACGGTGCTTAAGCATACACAAGCAATTCCTTCACTTAAGCTTTATATCTTTGTATTTTGAACTTGTCATAGTGTGTCATGTTCAGGTGGCATGATCTTCTTTCTCAAGCTTCGGCATATGGCGTACCGTATCATGCTAAAATAGGTTGTGGACCGTGTTGTGGAATGTCAACCGAATGGCTGCTTGTGTGCCTACTTCCATAATTCCATCTCTAGTCACAAGCTTGTGGCCATCACAACTCACAAGTAACACGTTTGAAGATGACCCACCACCTTTCTCCCTATTGAAATATTCTTGGGATTCATGTAAAATTTCATTTTGCTTTTCAATTTCCCAACGTTTGGAATTGAAATTGAAACATAGAAGTTTGAGTTGTTGACAAATTTCGTGGGAAATCTCTAGTATTATTAAGGATGTGAAATTAGATCTTCATTTCTTCGATGAAGTGATAATTAAACATTGCTTTCGTGAAGCCAACAAGATTGC
>JAYMSF010001851.1:0-11238 GCA_036897335.1 Silene vulgaris
TGATGGTGGATGTGAGTGCAATTAATCGTGGTCGTAGTTGATGTATGATTTAACTAATCATGCTTCAAAAGTTGCCAGTTAGCTCTGTATAATAAAATTGCGGTGTTAAATTGTTCATCTTTGAAGTTGACATTAATTCCTTGATCGCCTAATACAATGAGGTTCGACGAATTATCACCCTTGAAGTAGTGGACATGCTGGAGCTTCTTCGTGTTTTTGGTTATATAGTTTGTGAATTGATTAGTGTTTAGAAATTTACCGCCTTTTTACAGCTATATTTTTACTCTGTATTCGTTAGTATTTGTCGTCTTGAGTGAGGCAGTGATTTAAAGAAAAAGAAAAAGAGAAGTCCAGTAGAAGGGTTAGAAAGAGCAATAAAATAGATGTGATGATCTTGTTATAACAATTCTTTTCTTTTGCCTCCATTGTTGTGACTTACGTCATTTGATAATAATATAGGGTAAAAAACAGAATAAATGGGATTGAAAAAAATAAGGATAGTGTAAAGTAACGTAGGATTTTTGGAGTTTTTGTTTCTTCAAATTTTATTGTTAAGGAAGACGGACCGGAACAAAGATCAAAACCACCGGGAAGGAAGGAGAGTCGCGTAATCAATCAGCTTTTCTCAAGACGATTCACTGTTCATTGCTCATGGCATTTTTACCAACCAAGAATAGTTTGATCTTCCACTGTGTTACATATATTGGGAGAACCCACCCCAAAAGCTAGCTCAAAGGGTGGTAGAGCCCAATTTTATATAAACCCCCACAAGTCTCTTTCATGACCAATGTGGGACATTTGCAATGGATCGTATCACTCTGGCTACCTGATAACGTTCTATTTTATGTGCTTTTGTTGTGGTCGTTTCCTTGTAAAGGTCTCTAGTATCTGCTTCTTTTACTCGATGTGAAAGATTTGGTGGATTATAATTGCACCTTCTAACAAAAAACTTTGAATTTTAATTTTGCTTGGGGCAACATAGACAAAAACGTGTGATTTGACTCTATGAAACAATATGATCGGAGGTTGAGCTAATGTCCATGTTGATTTTAGGTACTGTTTTTGCTTAAATTTCAGTTAAAATTAATTTACTCATATTCAGGTTCTTTTTGTTGGAGCCAGACTGCTGTACTTGCACAATGTGCAAAGGTGGAAGCAATTGCATGGACAAACTCTGGAGACGGAATAATTTCGGCAGGGACAGAAGTTATTCTTTGGAAAAGGGACATCAAGTCTTGGGAAATAGCATGGAAGTTTAAGATTAAGATCCCTCAGACTTTAGTTTCTACAACTTGGTCGCTTGAAGGACCATTAGCTACAGGTGCATATCCTACCCAACTGCATGATAACGGACTAGGTTCTATGACTTGCAATACAAGTCATTATGTTACAGTGTACCACTATGACGGAAAATCTGGATGTGTTTCTTCTGAGTTACGGCACCCCCAACCTGTTTTTGCAATTCAGTGGAGACCTTCTGGAGGAAGTCAATCAAATAGAGCTGCTCTCTATGCACCAAGGCACGTTGTATTAACGAGCTGCTTAGATGGCACTGTGAGATTATGGAGTGAGGTTGATGGCAGTAGAATACGAAAAGGTGCCAAAGATAATCAAGATGCATCCACCTCAAGACGATCGTTTTGTGTTGTTAGCGTAATTGAGATCAATCATTCACTGAATGGTACTTTGGGGACCGATATTTTTTTGACATGGGCATTGGATCTTGAAGGCTTAGTTTCTGTAGGCGACGGACAACTTTTCTGTACTGAGAAAAACCAAAATGATGAAGTTGGCAGGTGTGAATGGTTGATCGGGCTTGGTCCTGGCAAAATGGTTACTTTCTGGGCCGTCCACTGCCTTGATGACATTGCCACAATGCGATCTCCACGTGCGACCTTATGGAAGAGACAGGAATTATTGGAATCTGATATAAAAAATTCTTGTAAGAGCAACCATGTGAATTGTACTGAAGGATCTCGACTTAACAAGGCTGTCATCTGGAGAAATCAACGCTGTGGTCCACCAGCCATATGCTCAGTGGTTCAGTTATCTGCTTGCAACTCGTTGGCCTGGTCAGTGTTATACAATCAATCATTAGTAAAAATGGAAGAGAGACCTTCTCAAATATGTGAAACAGATAATAAATTGTATTGTCAATCTGGAGGAGTCTTGGATACTATTGGTCACACTGGTAAACTTTTGCAAGTTGCTGTGCATCCTTTTATGTGTAAGGTTCAACTTGCTGTTTCCCTGGATTCTAATGGGGGGCTTATATTTTGGTCAACTACTACCAGCTCATATAGCATCTCAGGCCTGCCGTCATTTACTCCTTCATGGCAACTGATTGGAAAAATGATTCTACATGATAATCCGTCACAGGAAATAAGCTTGAACTGGGCACCTTTATGTTTGGGTGAAGACCCGATTCTTCTTGTTGGACATATTAGAGGAATAGATGTCCATATCGTCAAAGTTAGCAATATCAAAGGACAGGCCACTACGTGCCATAAACTTTGCACTATTCCTTTTCTAGGTCATGACCACTTTAATGGGCCTGATAACATTGCCTCATTTCCATTAGACTCTACTTATGAAGATTCTTCTAATTTTGATAGTTTCTTGCTTTTGGGGATATGGATGAAGAGTTTTCGGGCTGAATCATGGAAAGTGGTCTTGCATTGCTATGAATCATCTGGAGGCAGCTGTCCGTGCAAATCTGACACTGACAGGGATGCTGAATGTTGTACATGGGTCTATAAGACTGACTTTGCTGGAAAAAGATATTGCTTGGTTGTAAATCCCTGCTCATCATATTTTCCAAATGGCTGTGACGACATTACGAGTATTTCAGTGGTGTCTCCAAGTTCAGCAACTTCTCTGCATAAAATGTCAGATGTAGGAGATGATTTATACCCAAATAAATGTTCATATCAGATCATAACGGGACATGTTGATGGTAAATCAAGAATTTGGAGGATTAAAATGTCTGAAGTGTCAGAAGTTTGTATGCCTTTTGAGCTTGTGGGTATGCTTAGTTTATTTACAGGTTCAGTAAGTGCTATATCTGTTGCTGATTGGGGTCAGAAGATTGCAACGATATGCTCAAATGATCATGCTTATGTGCTTTGTATTTGGGAACCTCAGCATCTCACAGATGGTGGGACTTTTGAGTTGGAAGATAAGATAGACCTAATTGAAGAAGTAATTGCTTTGCATTGGTTTGTGATAGAAAATATGTTGTTTCTAGGGGTCTGCTTCCAGAATGAGTTGCACATATATTCCCGAAGGATTTACAGTGTATTGACTCCTACAGAAACACAAAATTGGGTTTGTGTTGCCATTGTGCGTAATTCCACTACTATACGCGACTTTCTTTTAGGGCCTAATGGAACTATTGTAGTAATTCATTTGAATTACTTCAGTCTATTTATCTCGTGGTCATTCCTTATGGGTAATAAGCACCTCTCCGATGGCCAGGTCACTCTGAATAGTGCTTTGTCTATACAGAATGAAATGGATAGAGACAGTCCTGAGTCATGTACTAGAAAAAATTGTCTTTGTGAAGAGTTACCTTCTGAAAAAATCAGTGATGAGAATGTACTTTTTCTGCCTTTGACTAAAAAATCCTACTTTCCAGTTGAAAGTGGAAGTCAAACACCTCTTATTACCTCATATAACTCAAATCACCTTTTAAAAATGGCTGAAGTAGCTGAAAGTATCTGTGGTCCTCTGCCTTTCTATCATCCAGAAGCTCTTTTGATGAACATTTATTCAGGTGTGTTAGAAATAGGTCTATCTGTATTTTACTTCTCAAACTATATGTTTCTGATTTTGTTTGAAAGCAAATTGATGTCCAATTGTGTTCTACGTGATTTACTTCATGTACATTGTCGTAAGCGCTGAATGAGAAAGGTCTACAGTCTTATTTTAATATATTAAATACGGGAGCTCTTTGTTTTGCATGAGTATTGTTTAGTGAGAATAGTATCTGCAGGATTCACGCTTAATCCTTTTCCATGAAGGGCATATAAATTTATGGCTTTATGCTGACATGTGTTTGTGTAATTTCTGCTTTAGTTTAAGATGTCATTTTTGAGAGTCAAGCAAGGCTCTTATAGAATCTGATAGAATTCTTCCCTTACGTTCTGTGATAGTAGTTGATCTTCCGTTTGTTTCCTTTTAAGCTTATCCGTCGTTCAGAGGTGAATGCTTGATACATTTGTTGATCAGTTGCTTTTCCTACCTTATTCTTGCCTTCCCACGTCTTCCTTTTTTGCTCAGAAGAGACAAATTTATTTTTGAAGATGAAAAAAGATCCTACCTCACATGTGACATATTGCTAACTTTTTTGTGGCTCAAAGTCCTCGCTTACAGTAGTACTTGACGAATTTCTATTTGCTTCTCTGATTTGTTTTCTGCTACATTGCTGTATTAAATGGATGTTTTACGTTGCAGGGAATTGGAAACGTGCAAATGTGGCTGTCTCCCATCTTATTGAATGTTTGGCCTCAAATTCAGCATCTGAGCAAAGGCCTGCAAAGTCGAGTACTACTGTTAGCCAGGTCAATCTGTCAAATTATTTTGAAGGACAGGTGTTAAGCGGCAGAAGTAGCCAAGTTTTTCAGTGGAGCAGAGACCCAAGTACAATCACTTGGTCTTCAAATTCAGAAAGTGGGCTGATGCAGTTTTCAGCTGGTGACAAGACCAACATGTTCACAGCGTCTGTGTCAAGTTCCAAGTCTTCTGGTTTTCAGGAGGTATTGGAGAAATTGCGGGTACACGAAGTGCTGACAGATTCACAGAAGTTGAAAATGTTTGCAATTGTTGACCTTCTACGTGAGATTAACAATTCACAACATGCCTCTGCTTTTGAAAGCCTTGATGAACCTGGAAGAAGGTACACACTAATCTAGATTAATAATCAGTTTATCTTGTATCTGTTTGCAGCCTTGTACTTGAGTGGATCTCTGGGGTTTTTCACTTCCTGACCTCCTCTGGGGAAATGATTGATTCTTACCTGTTCTCTTGTTTTTATGAAAGGTTTTGGTGTGCAATAAGGCTTCAACAACTGGAATTCCACATACGATATGGTACAAAACCATCTGTAGAAGAGTTAGTTGTTGACTCTCAACTTATAGGTTGGGCTTTTCAGTCTGATTGTCACATGAACTTGTTTGATACCATCATACCAACTGAACCAACCTGGGTAGAGATGCGAAAGATTGGTATTGGCTTTTGGTTTACAAATCTTACAGATCTTCGTACTAAGGTATGCTCACAGAAGTCTTACATATCAGTCTCTGAGATGTACTTATGTTCTCTGTTGGAGTACGCCTTGTTGAGTTGTTGGCGTAAATTTTGTTTTTGCTTAAGAATAGCGTGTAGTTTGGATTTGTAATACGGAAACCTTCTATCTGGATGAAGCATTTGTCGTTGCTACTGGGGTAAGAGAAAATTTACCAATTTCTGGTTGGTGGGAAATCAGTGTTCTTTTTGTGAAAGTACTCATCGTTGCTACATATAGCGATGGTAACGTGGATGTCTTGTGTGGGCATTGTCTGTGATGATCCATCTGTTTGTAGTCGGTCTTTCAGCTATAATCACCCGTGAATAACCTTTTTCTGAGTGAGCCGCTGGATGTGGCCTGTGGGTTCACTCTAATCTCTATAGTTGTAGTCTGAAATAACTCAAAACACGGCGAGGGTGATGAAATCTTTAATGGGACAATCGAGACTGCATTCTACTAAAGCTTTCTTCATTTCTTATTCTCACTTTTTCTCAGTTATGTACACTTAATTATGAGTCCTTTTTCCTTTCTTGCAAAAACATGAAAGCCAATATCTGGTTCGTTTTGCTTAGGCCAAACAGATTATAATTTAATGTCTGCATGTTTCAGTAGCATATTTGGTTGCAGGTTCATAGTTAATGCTCTCTCTTTTAATGCAGATGGAGAAGCTAGCTAGATGCCAATATCTGAAAAAGAGAGACCCAAAGGACTGTGCTTTGCTATATATAGCATTAAATAGACACCAGGTCTTGGCTGGCCTCTTTAAGATCAGCAAGGATGAGAAGGACAAGCCCTTAGTTGCATTTTTGTCTCGCAATTTCCAGGTACACTGTAGCGTTTGAGCTTGTGTAGTTTGTTACTTGATACAAATTAGAAGAATGATTGCATTTCATAGCATTACTTCATCATCATCACATGCTACTAACTAGACTATACGTATGTCCTTGTATGGTAACTTTATTACTGTTCTTATTTTGCAAATTTGGTTCTGAGTATAGTTTCAATTTGTTGTAGGAGGAGAAAAACAAAGCTGCTGCGTCAAAAAATGCTTATGTATTAATGGGAAGGCATCAATTTGAGTTAGCAATTGCTTTCTTTTTGCTCAGTGGTGATATTATATCTGCAGTTACTGTCTGTGCAAAGAATCTTGGTGATGGCCAGCTTGCTCTTGTAATTTGTCGTCTTGTTGAAGGACAAAGTGGGCCATCAGAGCGCCATTTAATTTCAAAAATTTTACTTCCGTCTGCAATTGAGAAAGAAGATTATTGGCTTGCAAGTGTTCTCGAGGCAAGTAAATACTCCTTTCTTCCACGTCTCTATGTGCATGTCCCTTCGTTTGAGTTACTAGGTTCTGTATTTCTGTTACCTAGGTCTTATGTTTTTTTTTCTACTCTGTTCTTGCAGTGGATGTTAGGGAATTGCTTCCAATCTTTTCTGACTGTTATTGGTTTGCAAGGGTACTCTAATGGCACTGAACCAGAAAAGTCAAAGCATCCTGCTTTGCTTGACCCTAGCATTGGTCAATATTGTTTACTACTGGCTACTAAAAATAGCTTGAGAAATGCACTTGGGGAGCTGAATACTGCTGTTCTGAGTCAGTGGGCAATGGCGATGACTGCTTCTGCCTTAAAAAAATGTGGCCTTCCTGTAAGTTCTGGTCTCTTGAATGTGTTAGTATGTTGTGATTCGGATAAATTGTACTTTTTGTTCGTCAATAGACACGTGCTTCAAGTTTCAGCATGCCAATGACTCCACATCTGCATGACTGAATTGTACATGTGTAGTCTTGATCTATTCTCGATGGCATGGATGGTAATATGGTATGATATGACATGACCTCTTATTTAGTGGTTTTATGCGGAAAGGAGTAATTATTTTCATATGATGCACTTTGAATTGACGTTTGATAGGATAATTCTGGCATCCTTAAAAGTGTAAGTTGTCAGTTTAACCATGAAATCACTTATTGAGACAACTAGTATATAGACTCCGTGCAATGCATACAGGGTATATGTATAGACTTTTACTTTTTAGTGTATTACTTATAAACTTTAAATTGACAACTTGTTAGTTATTTACTTTTCTCATCCTTGTATTTTGATTCAAGAAAAAAACAATTGAAATCGTATAAGTAATCAAGAGAATTGAGTAATGCGATAAAGTGAATTTTAGTGTAAATATAAAAAACATAGAGGCAATCAAATCTATGCTGATTGTGATTTTGTGAAATTTTGGTTTCTTATCCTACGCCTAGTGGCCATAGGTTAGAAAAACCGATATTACAATCTAAAAGATTAGACCCATTTGTTGCTCAATATAACTATAGAATGGAGTAGAAAAAAATTGGGCCCAGTTCTAGGTTGTCCTGTTTTTGACTAGAAATTTTTCAGTTTCACCTTATCTTTTACTCTGTAGTAGATAGGGGATTGTTAGGTAATAAATTATGTCAATAATAATACATACTGGTTTCATATAATTGATGAACAGGGGTCTTGTTAATCTCCGTATTACTTTTTATTTTTAAAGTTTATTGATTGTGGCCCCAAGTGATTCAAAAGCTTGATTTGATTTAAATTCAGCTTGAAGCATTGGAGTACCTGTCTACATCTGCTAGTATTATTACAGTTCCAGATAATGGAACTGTACATGAAAAATACGATATTCTACCTAGAATATTTCGGCCGTCTCCAGCTGATTCTTCTAGATGGCTGTCTAATGAGGTATCCAACTGTTTGGCGTACCAAAGCAAGTTAGATCTAGCCATGGTGTACGTTGCTAAATTAATTAGGGAGCATCCAGGGTGGCGTGGCTCCTCTTTAGCCTCAACTGACTCGAGGACCTGCTCCGTGGAGGATGAGATGAATCAACTTGGCGATCTTGAAAGCTTCGAACGAAAGCTGGATTCTTCTCTTGCCTATCTTGAGCAGAAGTTTAATTTATTGAGGAATACACTACTTGATAAGGTATGTTTCATATATGTTCATCCTACTGAAATCATGGTTTCTGCTGGTAAGAAATAAGAATGCTATAATTTTTCACTTTTTTATTTTCCAGGTTTTTGCTTTTTTGGACAGTAGTAGGCAACTGCACATTGGATATCGTCTACTACAAGGCTTTTCTTCTCAAGTTCATCTGCCCTCACTTACCCATGTCATTAGTTGCTCATCTCAGTTGTTCAACCATCTTGTAAAGGATGCTGAAAATTTGTTTTATTCACTGTCAAGATTTGTTACTACTGGCAGTATGGCTAGTTTACACTTACTGGCTTCACCGAAGAATAGTTTCTTTGACAAAAATCCATATTACTACTGCTTCCAGTTTGTGGATTTTTACTCAAAGGGTTTTATGTCATCAATGCGCAGCCTAACATCTGCTTTAATGATGCTTTGTAAAGGTGAAACTGTAGATCTAATTCGGCAGTTGATCATGGCTCTTGATTTATGTCAGTATTGTTTGTATTTCACTTCAGCAATTCTTCAGCGTAATGACAAAGCTCTTGACGCACTTTTGCAACCCATCTTGGTCTCGTGTTCCAATGGAATCAATAGGGATGTTGACATTCCAAATTTGAAGGCAATACTTGGTAAGGTAATGGAGGCACTCAATCCCAAGCTATCAAGTGTTAGCACAACCAATAAACTGGTTAATCAAGGGGTATTGCATGGCGATGGGGGTAAAATGATAAAGATCCCAGAAGATGAGAGATTCATGATTCTTGGAGCATCTCTGTGGCAACACCTGTCCAAGTTCATTAAATGCCAACTTGGTAATATTACTTCTAACCCAGTGACCGACATGACCCAGGCTTCTAGTGTATGTACTGAGCCTGAGGATGATGGTTTCCTGGAACTTGTCAGACGGGTCATGATGATTTTTACTGATGTTTTGGAAAACACCATCACAAACATATCTTTTCACGCTGCAATGCAGCTCGCTGTTTTCTTCTGGCATAAGACAAGGGGTGGGAACTCAATAGGTACTCTAATGTGGCTGGAGGAATTTAGTCAATCTAAGCTAGGAGTTTTTGCTGAGCAATCGGGTGAAAATTCTGGTTACTCTATAGTTACGGATGAAAATACTGTATTGCCAAGCAGTGAAATGCTGGCAAAATTCTTCAATGATCCCAAAACAATATCTGAATTGCTTGCTCAATTACCAATTAAGTTATCAGAATTAATTCACTTGAATCCTGCTAGAGGGTGGAATCACTTTCACATGGGGGCTATTCAAGATCATGAAAAGCTGGAAAGTTACAAGCAAGAAGGTATTTTTGATAGCAGTCCGCGTGGTGGTGGTGGTGGTGGTGGAGATAAAGGTCCTTCAGTTTCTGAGCAAAGTCATTACCCGTTGGATTCGGATGTAAAGGGAGCAGCTCTTACTGATGAAGTCGCTCCTTTCCGCAGTCCTAGAGAAATTCACCGAAGAAATGGAGAGTTATTGGAGGTAACCCCATTATTCTTTACCCTGTCATCGTCCTCATTATTTCAGTGATTAGATATCCCCAAATATCCGGAATTTGTAAGCTGTATACGTTCTCATTGAACAGGCACTATGTATTAATTCTATTGAGCAACAGCAGGCTGCAGTTGCCAGCAACAAAAAGGTACACTCAGAAATTCTTCTTCGTTATCTTTTTTCACATTCTGTAACCGTCTCACTTTAGCTTTATAGATTTTATTAATATATGGACTGAAGTGGAATTGATCCAATTCCTCCTCTAGTCCTCTTGGTTTCGTCTAGTCGGCATCCATACTGTTGGCCCATAACTGTGAAACCATTAACCTGCAACTCCCTTTTGGGACACAGCCTCTAGTTAAGCAAGAGTCTGATGTGCTCACCATGGCTTATGTAATGGCAGTGTTCTGTTAAGTGTTAATGTACAAGTAAATGCTTACTCATTTGTTAACACAGTAAAATATGGACATGTGTCTAGGTTGTTAATTAGCTCTTTCTTACTTGGTTTTGCTTGGAATTCATGTTTCATTGGTGACAAGCGACCTCAATCAAATTGAATCTGTTTAGTTGTATTTTTTTGGTTGTGCACTTGAGCTCTCTTGTAGTGGTGACTGGTGATAGTTCTATCTTCCTCTTATTGCGAGAAACTCGCTTTTCTATTTAACCTTTAAGTCACTCTTTATAGCTGAAGTCTTTGAAATTTATACAGGGAATAGTTTACTTTGATTTGGGTGATGGACTACCTTCAAAAGCTTCATCAGACTTTATCTGGGAAGAAGCTGATTGGCCCAAGAAAGGCTGGGCTGGTACGAAATCTACTCCGGTTCCCACTCGTGTTGCTCCTGGGGTTGGGCTTGGGAGTAGCAACGGTTCACACGTTGGATTAGGTGGAGCTATAGTAGGTGTTAGTTCTCAAGCAAGACTAGGAAAGGAGTTGACTGGCGGCGGAGCATTTGGAATTCCAGACTATGCTGGCATTGGCGCCACTGGCATGGGCTGGGGAATCCAAGATGACTTTGACAAATCCATTGACCCGCCAGCTACGCTGGATAACATAAGTGTAAGGGCTTTGGCTAGTCATCCTTCACGGCCTTACTTTCTTGCTGGTTCCAGCAACACTCACATCTACCTATGGGAGGTATGTTACTTTCAATCACCGTTCATCAATCGTTATTGTGATTCACATCTGTTGTGTAGTCAATTGTGATCAGATCTACCTTTTTTTGAGGGTAAAAATATTATCGAAAAGAGAAACAAAAGTAGCTATGTTTCGATTTGTTGTTTACAAGCTGCAGTTTTTTTAACTATTTTGTCCGCTTAATTAACTGAAAAGTTCCTGTGTTGCTAATTTAGTAAAAGTTAATGTAGTTTGGTGAAGAGAAAGCCGTTGCAACGTACGGGGTGCTTCCTGCTGCTAATGTTCCTCCCCCATATGCTCTTGCATCAGTTTCAGCTTTGCAGTTTGACTGCTCCGGCCACAGATTTGCTAACTGTGC
>JAYMSF010001852.1:0-11236 GCA_036897335.1 Silene vulgaris
CTGACCCGACCCGACTTGCCACCTGCTGATGACCCGACCAGAAGTCCAGAAATGACCCGGCATGAACCGTAACCGACCCGAATCGTCATTGACCCAACACAATCCGAGCCCGTTATGCCCCGATCCGTATCTGACCTGAGTGACGCGATTGCCACCTCTACCCGATCCGCCCATGTGAATTTCACGAAAGGTTGGAAGTGATCCCAATGATTCCAAAGGCCAAAGTTCGAAGTTCGAACCCAAACCATGCAATAATAATTGTATGTGAAGTTTTTGTGTTTATTTGGAGCTTCTAAAGAAGGATAATAAACAAAGTGTTGGTAAGAAAGCCACGTTGGCTCTTCCAGCTCAACAATAAACCACCAAAATTTCTGGCATATAATCGCTCTCTCTTTCTATCTCATCAAAAAACTAAGAAAAAAAAGTATCAAATTTGATTGTGTATTCTGTTTACAACTCAATTGGAAATAATAATGGGTTTGTTATGAGCTGATGAAGTTTCATTTTTTGGAATTAATATGGCTGATGCTATATTTTCCTTCCATACTTTCAGGGTAACTCATTTTCTATTCAATTGTAGTTGTTCCGATCATTTGTTTACCTTTGATTATAGTATTAATACTTGCAAAAACTAAGAATATAAAAAAGGTAAATAAATGAACGAGACGGAGAGAGTATTCGGTTATTGTAGAATTTACTTGAATTTCAGTTAGTAGCATACTAGCATATTGTGCTTTGAATATTGCATGTGGAGTATAGATTACTACTGTATTAAATTGGGTTCTTCAAGTTTTACTTAATTTGTAGTCTTTCCTCGTCCTGATCATTTGTTTACGTTTGATTAAAATACCAAATGATTGGGACGGACGGAGTGACGCGACTCGAGCCAGTAGCTTTTGTTTAGTTCCTATGTTGCCATGAATTTCGAATTGTCGATTATGGTCTAAATTTGCAGAATTGCGCAATTATGTTGGTTTCTGAAATTGTGGAGAGGGGAAATTGCGTGAAATGTATTCATAATTCGCCTCCCTAAAATTGCGGGAAATTGTCGATTATGGTCTAAAAAGTTTCTTGCCAAATGAGTTTAAATGTAAGACAGTGGCGGAGCTAGGGGCGCTGGTGTCTCGATGAATATACATCATTTAATCAATTTTCTCGAATTTTTAAGATGTTAGGCAATTGTAGATGTGTTCAGCTGAGAATCTGAGTTGTGTTCTCAGACCGTCAATCTCTATCTTGCGACTCCTCAAAGGCGCGATATTTTTGGTCTGGCTATGAAATTCAGCTGTTCCAAAAATCCAAATGCTTTGATGAAGTTGTGAGTGTAGTTAAACCAATTCAAATTTGGTGCTGTTTGGATAAATGCTTTATTTTGTATTAAAGTTATTGTATGCAGTACGTTGTCTGTGTTTCTGGCATGTTTTGAGATGAAAATGACTAAGAAGTTTTATAGCTTCTATTCCTTGGTGGACAAGAGGCAATGCTGGAATTCACTTTTCTGGGTTCTTACTGAAAATCTATTGTGGAGACTGGAGGTTGATATTCTTTTGGTGAGCTTGCAGGGTTCCGAGGTCACTTACAGGACAATTTTAAGTAAGGAGTGTCGTCTAGGAAGGTCTAGCTTTCATAGGCGAAATTTCTACATATTATCTTCCAGAGAGCGATTTATTCATCAGGCACCAACTTGGACTATTCCAAGGTTAAATAAATGTGAAGTTTCGCGGAGGATCTGCAGTAAATCTCCAGCTTTAGTTTCTCCATATATTAGCCATAGAGAATCATTATATTCAAGCTCTAGATCACGTGGCCCAGACAAATTTCAGTTGCATGCTGTAGTAGATGTCGCCAGTGCCGTAGATGTCATTAATGACTTGGGTTTGGATACCTTGACGTTCTTAGCCGTGACAGTATTAATAGTACCTGCATTCAGAGCTTTGAAAACTAGCACAGTAAGTTTTCATTACTCTTCAGAGTGCCTGATGTTGTCACATCTTTTTTCTTTGCATGGAAATTTAGTGCTTATGAACATTGTTGTTTAAACCTGTTGTAGTAATTAGAAGGTAAATAAGCCGATTGAACAGGGTAATCACACGCCATCTTAGCATTCCATGAATCCATGACACTGTCTCTAGTCTCTACAATGTCTTATTTTGCTGAAAATGTGGTTTGAAAATGCGGTTCGTGTTTTTTCTCCACGGGATTAAATTTTGTCTCAGCTTCACCGCTGCTGGTTTCTGTAGTACTCTCTCTTTTTCTCCTTGAAATCTAAATCTGGTTACCCTAAACTGTGGTTTGAAAATGCGGTTCTTTGAGTGTTTTTTCTCCATGGGTATTGGGTTAAATTTTGTCTCAGCTTCCTCGCTGCTGGTTACTGTAGTACTCTCTCTTTTTTTCCTCGAAAGATCTGGTAATTGTTATGAATGCATGGTAAATACTAAGGTTTTTTTCCCCATAATCTCATGACGCTTTATCATACTTCTTTCAATGCAGATTCTTGGCTTCTTCTTCGCTGGCGTTGTTCTAAATCAGTTTGGTCTGATTAGAAACCTTACTGATGTTAAAATTCTCTCAGAGTGGGGAATTCTTTTCCTGGTAACGTTTATTTTCTTACTTCAACCTCCTTCTTATTGGTTTCTTTTAAGTTTCTGGTGGGTCACTGACAACAGGATTTCACCATTAAAAATAAAAAGACTTTGAAATTTTGCTAATTGTACTGCCATACGATGACTGTAGTGAACTTTGTATATGTTGGGATTTGGGATCACGGCAAACAATGTCATTCCTATATGTGCATAACGAACTATTAAGGTAATTAAGTTGCAGAATGTCATTGAATCATCACAAGGAAATGGTGGATTCTAAGTACCTTTTTTTGATTATAATAGTTCATTAAGCACCATGACATAAACCTTTTGCATCATTGAGGAAAACCAAGTGTGAAGTAACAAGTAAATTTTGGTCCACTATTATTTTTATATCCTGTTAGCTTTGATCTCTTGATTGAGATTTCATCAATGTTTCCAAGATGAGTTAAATTTCTGTAACCAACTACCTGAACCTATGTTAGGTACAATTGTTGTTACGGTATAAAATCTCAAATCATCTATTAGAAAAATGTGGACTTTATCTGATTATATGTCATGAAAGCAGATATTACCGATAGCTGTCTTTATCTGATATCTAAATTTGAAACTTATTGGCGTGAACTTTTCTAATCTCAATGTTTGTCTTGCTCTATAATGTTTGTTTCATTTGGCCTGAACTTCTGTTGCTTATGTTGTCAGCTTTTTGAGATGGGTTTAGAGCTATCACTTGCTCGTTTGAAAGCTCTTGCGAAGTTTGCTTTTGGCATAGGATTGCCCCAGGTATATTTTTTTGTTCAGTAAAGGCTGTTATGATCTATGTTGGTCGGACTCGTTTAGATAACATGATAATTGCAAGAGCTTAAATGTGTTAATTATCCGTATTTTTATGTTTGAAGGAATATTTTCTGCTTCATCTTCATGAAATTGTAACAAATTATAGGAATATTTTTAATTTTGTGGGTTAGTATCATCAATGTAAGGTTGTGTACATTCATTCGACCCCCTTTTCCGGCCATTTGAGGTAGCCTTTTAGGAACTGGGGACCTGGGGTAATGTTATAGACTAGGAATCAATACAGCCATACAGGTGCAGCTGAGACGAAAATAATCAGACTTTAAACCATGCAATATCTCCAAGAAGAAGCTTCTGTACATTATTCCAGAAAACATGGTTAGGTCGAGTCAATCCTTTTTTCCCAAGAACATTTTACCTAAAAGCATAGAAACAGCTGAGGCACTAGTTTTTTACTTTTTGACACACCTCTTTTACTTGTATTCTGGGTACTTGGCATTCGAATTTTTTTTTTGAATTTGCCGTTTCCACTGCAGAATATAGTCTGTGTGCTTTTCATGTTTATTTTCACAATTTTTTGCCAATATTTCGTTTATTTCTTTTCTGTGCTTGAAGGATGCCTTACCAAGTCATTACTTGTGTGATCTGCTGATCCACATTGAGGATTTAGATCTTACTTGCATTTCCTCTCTCGTCTATGTTAGGTTCTGCTCTGCACTCTGGCTTTCACAGCATTCGAGCTCCCTCCAAATGCAGCATTCGGGACAAAACTTTTGATGTTTTTGTTTCATTCACGGCCAGATCTCGTATGAATTTTTCTGTCATCATATTCACCTTTTTTGTTCATAATCTAGCATCATTGTCATCAAACTTGGTTCGGGTGCATTAAAGATTTTGACTGGATGATGTAGAATTGTAGACAGTACTACATTAGAATGTTATATTTGAAGGCCTGTCTATGCCTATTTTTTGTAGTAAAATCGCTTATCTACAATAGTTATCATCTCAATCTCCTACTGCATTTTCCATGACAAGAGTACATGAGAGTTTGAAATAAGGTATGCGGACTGAAATAGCCTGTTTTATAAATGATAGAAACAATTGGTAGAAGCAGTGGTAGATTGAATTAGTTGAGATTAGCATATTATCGGTAGACTACTTATCTGGCCTTTAATTTTCCTAGGTATTAGATATTCAGGACTTGTTTTCACAAAAGTTGTTGTCGCAGTTTCATCTCACGTTGTGCTATAAACATAGCCGATACCGCCTCAAAATGTGGCTACGCTGGCCTTACAAAATCTGATAACTTGGTCGAATGTAGTGTCGATGCCATTATTTAATGCCATGATCCCAGTAGCTCTAAGTGATAACTTTTATTTACATCTTTGCTAATAAATACTTGCATATTTAATCATGTAACTGCAGGTGAACATCAGAAGTGTTGATGAGGCCATAGTAATAGGTGCTGCTTTATCATTGTCGTCTTCTGCATTTGTTTTACAGGTATTCTGTAAATAAGGTTCTGTAGCTTTTTAAGGGTACTGTTTTGTGGTTGTAGAGGACCTTGAAGTCTTGAACACGAAAAGCGAGGTCTTCTGTGCGTTGTTTATTCTTATTGACTTGCCTACTACTGAGTTTCTCCTGCAAACATGATATTGTGTTTGTCGGGTGAGAAGACAGCACAAATCATTTGTGCATTTTTTTTTTTGGTACAACAAAATCATTTGTACATTGATGAGATATTAACCCATACTTGGCATCACAAAGTTTAAGCCACTAACTTCCTTTGGGATCAAGAAACTGAAAAATTTGATTTGAAGGCATCTATCATATTTTTGTTTTTGTGCGTCATTAGTGTGATCTATCATGATCTCTAATTCCTCCATGGGGTACTGGTTACATTAACTAGATTTACACCCTCCGAGACCTTACCGTGTTTAGTTTACATTAAGTCGTTAACTACTGAGTCATGAAGGAAACTTTTTTCTGTGATATCATTTCATAATGTCTGCAATGCGTTTATACGAAAAAAAAAAAAATGTCTGCAATGCGTTAATATTTCTAATTTGAAATAACGGCAAAATTCTTGTTATTTAAGCGTTAATAAGTATTTACCTCTTCCAATTTCTTTTGTAGCTTCTTGCTGAAAAGGGTGAGCTTCCCACAAGATTTGGTTCAGCAACTTTGGGTATTCTTCTGCTTCAGGTTCGTACATATAAAATTTGTAACTAATCAATTTCAATCACCCACAAGGCCATAAGTTATTACAAAATTATTTTTCCGACTTCGATTTTTGTTCTAACTTGCTTGGTACTCCAGTGTTTCTTGCAAATGTTGTATGTATATTTAATAATTACATTATTTGTGGGACTAACCGACTATGCCTTTGTTGTTGATGTCGTTGTTTAGATTCAAGCAAGTTCCAGTTGAAATATCCTATATAATGACATTTTTTATATTTTGCAGGATATAGCAGTTGTGCCTCTCTTGGTGATACTCCCAGTTTTAGAGACTCAGGTTGGTGACTCTGCATTTAAACCCAGCTGTCTTACGAGGGCATGTATCATGTCCACCGAGTCTTGTACTCTTGTGCGTGGAAAAATATGCTTAGTCCTAGGTACCTTTATCTGAACATATTGGTCTTGTTGTTTCCATATCGTATCTAATGTATTCACTTTAGTTTAAGAGTGGCTATCAGGGTCTTATTGCTTATCATGTATGCTTGTCAACAAATAATAGCCCTTATTGCCCTCTTTTCCGGTCTATGTATATCATTCTATCTGGTGAAGTACAGTTCCACATAGCAGCGGCATTAATAATCTTATTTGTTTCTTGTGTAGAATGTTTTCTAGAGTCTATCTATCTCTAATCATGTGTAACTAAAGTACTAAACTATTATTCGGTGATATTTGAAGAATTTGGCAGAAGGAAGCCTTTGGCCAACACTCATCAGTGAAAGTTTGAAAGCATTACTTGGGCTTGGGGTACTCTCTCTTGGAGGCAAATTCTTGTTGAGGAGAATCTTTGAGGTAGTTTTGGGTCTATTTATTACATCATGTACATCATTCGCTTAATTTTATTTCCAGAATGTAAGTGTGACATATTATTAGGTTGTTGCAGAAACAAGGAGCTCAGAAGCTTTTGTTGCTCTTTGCCTCCTTACAGTGGCAGGGACTTCGCTTCTTACGCAACAGCTTGGCTTCAGTGACACGGTTCTCATGTCTTTTCTTTTGAATGTTAACAGTTAGATTTTTTAGCATCTGTCATTTTTCCTCGCTGTCTTTATTCTAATTCCTTGCATTGGTTACTCTACAGTTAGGAGCCTTTTTGGGCGGTGCTATATTAGCAGAGACTAATTTTCGAACACAAATTGAGGCTGATATAAGACCTTTCCGAGGTTTACTGCTTGGGTTATTTTTTGTGACTACTGGAACTTCTATAGACATGCAGGTAATTGTGACTACTCCTACTATTTTGTGATGTAGGATACTACGGGATACTTTTTATCTCTTTTTCTCTTCCTTTTTCTTTCCCTTATGGTCTCATCTTTCTTCTTCCGACTTTTTTCTTTTGGTTGTTCTCAGCTGAGTTTTTTAATGTTTGTTTATTTTCCCTGCAGCTTCTTTTAAGGGAATGGCCAAACATCCTTGCACTCCTAGGTGGCTTAATTGCTATTAAGACGATGATAATAGCAGCTATAGGGCCCCGGGTTGGATTAACCCTAAAAGAAAGCATAAGGATAGGATTCCTTTTGTCCCAGGGGGGTGAATTTGCATTTGTAGTTTTCTCTCTTGCAAATAGGTGAGTTGTGCATCATTGCTAATCCAACAGGAAACCATTTATGCATATCGATACTCGTTTTGTTTTCTGACTGAAATTCGTTGGACCAGGCTTGGAGTTTTGCCGCTTGAGCTGAATAAACTACTCATAATTGTTGTTGTGCTGTCAATGGCACTGACACCGCTGCTAAATGAGCTTGGAAGAAAAGCTGCTGACGTTATTGCTGGAAAATTTGATCCAAACACGGTAACTATCTAAAGAGATATCTGGTTATTTGGGGGAAGTGAGTTTGTGTTCCTGGCCGCCATGATTCATCTTGATTTCTAACCTTCTCCCAACATGATCCATTTCAACCGTCATTGCTAGAAAGTAAGGAGTATATAGTATAAGCATAACACAAGCCCTGCCATAATATCCTCGTGTAGATATATGACTCTCTCTGAATAGGAATATAGGATCCCTTTCAATCCCTTCATTTCTCAATATTTCTCATGTTTGGCGAGTGTAAATAACCTATTGGAAGAGAGGTAGGATATATAAGCATAACCCTCTCAAATCTTGCCATGACCATGGGTTGGTGCAAATGTTTTGGAAAAACCTGATATTGATAGTTGATAGCGAAGAAACTACATGATGCATGATAGAAAGTTTGGTTTTTGGTAGGCGTTACCTTTTTCTTTCAAGTCCAGTACCTCAATCTATGTTTAGGCAGAGACCATCGCTGCCTCTCAAATTTTCAAATTTTATTTGCAGAAAGTGGTAGATAGCATGAATTACGAAGCAAGTGACCCTGTAGTTATTCTCGGATTTGGTCAGATGGGTCAGGTATGTTATCAAGTTCATAAGTTGTGAGAATTGTAACAGGTCATCAAGCATAAGTTGAAATGAAATCTATTAGCTACAACAGCATATTTAGCATTCGGATTTATGGGTGTGTCTGTTTTTCAATTGCAGGTTCTTGCAAATTTTTTGTCTGCGCCATTGGCATCTGGCATAGATGGCGATGCTGTGGGATGGCCATATGTTGCTTTTGACCAAAATCCTGCTGTTGTCAAGGTTTCCCTGAACATTTATTACTTTCAGAGTTTAATGCTCAAATTGTGCAACATAAAACAGCATAATATGAATGGGAAGTTCTTTTTGTGAAGAATACAGTTTATATCTTAAAATAATCTGATTTAACTATAATTGTCTATGGTGGTATACTGGTATGTTTTAGTAGTAAAAAATATTTTCCTCTTTTTGTACAGGCAGCTAAAGATCAGGGCTTTCCGGTCTTATATGGTGACGGATCAAGGCCACTAGTATTGCAGTCGGCTGGCATATCTTCTCCCAAAGCCGTCTTAGTCATGTACCCTGACAAGAAGAAGACATCTGAAGCTGTCAAAAGCATTCGACTGACCTACCCATCGGTAATTAATATTTTGTATTCAATCAGTGCCGAGTTTAAATTTCAGATCTATGTCCACATGATTAAATAAATGGGTAAAGCTCCTATCCTTCAGCTATGAATTGCTGGTTGGTTTCCATTTTTTCCCTTTTTATGGATGGAGATCAAACATTCATGCTTAAATATATTGTTTTACATTCCCTGAAAAGACGTTAACCTCAACAGGTTCCCATCTATGCTAGAGCCCAAGATTTAAAACATTTGATAGAATTGAAGAAATCAGGTGCTACTGATGCAATCCTTGAGAATACAGAGGTAAATGCTTGTGTTGTTTTGAAGTCGCTGTGTGTGCGGTAATAGTGTAATACAAGCATATAGTTACTAATTTCGTTTGCCTATGGAAATAGACAAGTTTGCAGCTTGGGTCTAAGCTTCTCAAGGGGCTAGGTGTTATGTCAGACGATGTTGATTTTCTGAGTGAGATTGTTCGGAATTCCCTGGAGGTCCAAGCGCAAGAAGATTTAATCAGAACTGAAGAACAAGAATATGATGTCATGAAACCTGTTCAGGTATTTGTTTTTCATTGTGATCTTCCAAATCGTTGCTTTTAATATTATGACACCATTATGATTGACTGCCTCATTTCATAAACTATGGTTCACTTGTATTTAGAGCGATTCTAGTAAAACATCAGTAACTTGTGTCTAAAGGAGCACACTGCTGGTATAAAAAAGGTCACTAGACCTTTAGAGCTTCATATTTGTTTACTCTCTATTCTCCCATCTTTCATTCTTTTCTTTACTTTTTTGTTTTTTTTTCCTCTCGACTACCGCCCCTTACAATTAGACCTGACATCAATGACCTCACCTGATAGCCTGACACACGACATCCAATATTGACCTGATCCAAAACAACTTGGCCCCGAAATGGCTGATAAAGAATATAAGATGATCCAACATGACCTGATGTACATAAAATACCCAAAATGGCCTGACCCAAATTTGCCATTTCTACTTCCAATGGGGTATTGGTGCATAGGCGACCTTAGAAATCTCGTCGCGACTACTGAACAGATGCTTCGGTATGCAATTTTGTCGCAGTTTTTATTATATGTACTTCATAGAGCTAACTGTACTGCCTTAAATCCCTAACTAACTATTGAAGCAGCACAAATGAATCCTCACTATTGTACACTACCATTGTAAAGGTTAGAGTTGCTGATATGATGGGTGCAAGTTCTGTGGAAACTGTACCAACAGCCGAACAACAATATGATGTCATGAAACCTGTTCAGGTATTTGACCGTCTCTTTTCATAAACTATGGTGGAGTGATTCTAATAAAACATTGGTAACTTGTGTCTAACAGAGCACACCGCTGGTAAAGAAGGGCACTAGACCTTTAGAGCTAGACACTTGTTTACTCTCTCTTTTCTTCATCTTTCATTCTTTTCTTTACTTTTTTTTTTCTCGACTACGGCCCCTTACAATTTGATGTGACATCAATGACCTCACCTGATAGTCTGACACAAGACCATCCAATATTGACCTGATCAAAAACGACTTGGCCCTAAAACTGCTGATATGAGAATATAAGATGACCCAACACAACCTAACGTACATAAAATACCCAAAATCCCCCGACTCAATGACCGGTTTGCCATTTCTACTCCCAATGGGTTATTGTGCATAAGCGACCTTAGAAATCTTGTCGTGACTACTGAAGAGATGCTTCAGTACTATGCAATTTTGTCGTAGTTTTTATTATATGTATCATGTATGTATAGTTGATAGAGCTAACTGTACTGCCTTAAATCCTCAACTAACTAATGTACACTACCATTGTAAAGGTTAGAGTTGCGGATATAATGGGTGCAAGTTCTGTGGAAACTGTACCGACAGACGTCAACTACTCAGATTCGGGTCAAATAGATGACGGTGATTCCTCGAACAGTAACGATGGGGAGGAGCAATGCGACTCACATTCGGAAACGGACATTGAGAACAACTCGTTAATAAAAGGCAACAGTGTTGAGGAGAATGATACTATTTCCTGCAATTCCTCATGACTTGCAGACAGCTGCAGTTTTGTACATCAATTTAAGTTTTACTTGTATTATTTTATTAGTTCCCATGCAGTAATTTCCGTTCAACATAAGTGAAATTATGTAATTACACAGCTTATTCATTTGAGCTTTTCATTTGGAAACTTGTTTCAATGTAAATAATTTTTTCTCAGAAAGTGAAGCTTATCACTTTTAGCAAGTTTTTTACCACCCACAATGGCATGTGAATGTAAATCATGCTCAAGTGGAAGTGTTATCGGTATTTTTCTCGGTCATTGTTGATTTTGTCGCATGTCGAGGTAGTTTAAACAAGATACTCACTAATCGCCCATCCCATCATCTGGTATTTTAATCAAAGGTAAATAAACGATTGGTGTAAGGAATGAGTATTGTTATATATGAATTGTGTATTTTACAATGAGAGCCTTTGTACGGTATTTATAGGAGAGGTCTAGTCTAAATAAGGGAGGTAATGGGAGCCTATACATAATATACTTTCTGCAAATACAATGTGAACATATCATATGATTGCTTGATTCTAGGGAGTGATCGATTTCTCTATTGATTGTGCAATATTTTCCTTATTTGATGAGATTGTAGAAATATGGTTAATACGCCCCCTCCA
>JAYMSF010001853.1:0-11236 GCA_036897335.1 Silene vulgaris
GACAAAAAGGGCATATTGTGCATAAAAATCAAACATGGAGGGTATCATGTACACAAACTTAAAAAGTTGGGTACTACGTGCAATATGGTAAAGTTCAAGAGTACCAAGTGAATTTTCCGTTTATTTTAAGAAACGGGTTAAATAGATATGGAACAAAAAGTAAAATGCCTAGAGAAGGACAAACTCGACCTCATTCTATCCAGCTATATGAGATATTATCTGTTCGTTTTGTATTTAAAATAGATATTACCGTTAGAGAGACTAATCGAAAAATAAAAATTGGAATTTATATCTTAGGAGAATGAGCATAACTTTATGGGTTAGCCCTTACACCAAAGTTTTGATAGATATTTTGGGATTTGCTTGTTGAAGAGCCACAATTATAGAGGATGACTTTGCTCATTTTTAGGAAGAAAATGATGCCTCAACATTGATTGCTAACTCTCTTTTCTTCCTTTTTCTTTTGAATGCGTAAAATAAAGCAAAATCATTTTCCCTAGTAAAGTATAGAAAAGTAGGTAAAAATGTGTACGGAATATTTACTTAGCTTAATGATCAATGATTGTCACTAATTAGTTTGTGTACATTAGTTTAGGCGTAGGAAAAACAAAATAAAGAGACATCTCCAAATTTTAAAGAAAAACCGAGTTAAATAGATACAAAATGATAAGACAAGTTGCCTAGAAAATGCTAAAAACAATTTCGTACGATCACCATGGAGTAGTTACTAAATGGATGGGTTGTGTTCTAAATAAGACCATAAACTAAATAATTTGAGATATGTTGTATTTTTTTTTTTAATCACACTAGAGTAAAGTGTAAACTAATGAAGCCCTAATGTTTAAAAATGTATTTTGAATATGAGCCTCCTTATCACAGTTTTCCTTCTCAAATTAACGGGCAAGGGACGGCCCATGACGTGTCATACAGTGCTGGGCCAGTGGGCCATGGCAATTCCGTGTCGAGTTAAGATGGGTCATGGGTCGTGCTGTGGAGTACTAGTCCATCGGCCCGACCCGCCCGAGTGCCACTTCCATCTCTAGTATTGAGTCATTTCATATACTTACTCCATACTATATTCGGGTCGGGTTAATTTAGATCAATTCGAGGTGTTAAGCTCAGGCTCCTCCAATTCCAGCATCATGTCGGGTTATTCAGATCAGATTATTCCGATTGGGTTAATTTAATTTTACCAGATTTAATGTCACTCGTGTATTTTTGGGAATCATGGCCCATTTAACAAATTTAGCATTACTATCTTTAAGCCTTAAGCCAAGCCCAAAGCTACATATTCTGTGCTTTTAATCCCAACCCAGAGCTACATATAAAAAAGGCTACGTATATCATGGAACAATTCGGGCCGGTGATGTGCCCTGGTCGGATATTAAAAAGCATTTTGGTCATAGGCTTGTTTATGGTTGTTCCGATAATGGATGTTGCACCCCGTGTATAGACAATGTATTTTCAAAAGGGTGTTAATTTTCGCAGTACATATTTTACTCATACTAATCTTATATCGCTAATATGCTTGATTTGTTCATGGGCTATAATTCTAGCCCGTATTAATCACCTTAAGCAGCTCAAGAGGATTCCCAAGTTATAGACTTTGTTCTCAAGCCAAAACGACGACTTCAAACATAACGAGTGCCTTAGCTTGACCAGGCGATTGAACTTTAATCCGACGTCCATGCATCATGAGTCATGACAACGGTCAATCACGTCGTAAAGGCGAACAACCTCTAATAAAAGCATCTAACGTATCCTCCTATCAAAATAACCTTCCGGTCACAACTAATTTTTAACCTTTTTTAAGTACGAGTTTTATTCCCCGGACCTGTAATTTCTTTTCCTGGCATAAAGCATGTTCTGAGATAAAATTTGATGCTGACGGGATTAGAACCCGTACGCCTAGTTATATTGCAAACCTCTTCGCCACTGCCTAATCATTTTTACCTCCTACGCTCCGATCCTACCAAGAATAACAAAAACAGTCGCAAACTCTTCATAGAAGCTACTCTTTCACCATTTTCTCCTAATTTCAATAATTTCAGCATTTCAAGTAAGTCTCTTTTGATACCTACATACATTTCTTCATTTTTGAGTATTTTTTTGGTAGAAAATTATTGTAAATTTGTAATTTATCCCTGCATATTCATGGTTTAGTCATTCTTGTTGTTGAGGAACAGTTTAATTTCTCTTAAGCATGTGGATTGATATAACTACTATGTCCGTTCAAGTCAATTCTATACGTTTGTTCAATATACGCGAGGTGTATTTTAATCGAACATATGGAATTAATTTGAACTGCTGTTTATATACTCATATGCAAAGGTTTTAGTGTATGCTGTTGAAAAATGTGATTTGGGTATGAATTAATTGTTGAAATTAAGCCAAAATTTTGAAGTCCATTATTTGGGTATTGTTAATTACTTTGATTTGCTGAACGGTTTGTGATTTGTAGCTATTTCGTCGTCTCTTTGCCTGTGAAAGCTTTTAGCTTTGTTTTGATTTAGAAAATGTGATGTTTTTTTTCGCAGCGATTGGGAGGTTATTGAAGTGAAATGAGTTCATATGTAGCTCAAATGTATGGTTCTATGGGTTTTAGTAGAGGTTGTTATTCAGGGAAACAAGTTTCTGGTGAAAAGATGATGGTTTTCGGACAAAGGGTGAAAGTTAGTGCATTTAGGGGATCGGTTGGGTTAACTAGTTCATCGATGTTTTGTTCGACAAATGAGGAGATTGGTAGAGTTTTATTGAGAAAAGGTGATGGTTGGAATGGTTGTTTTAGTGTAGCAAGTAAACGGGTTTCTGGTTTGGATGATTGGATGGTGAGTGTGGGTGCGAGGAATGGAGGTGGGCGGAAGTCATTCATGGTTTATTGCATTGCCAATGATGAGATTGGAACAGGTTAGTGTCTTCTTATTCAGTGTGATGTACTGTATCTACAGTGAGGCTCTTTTGATTGAGGTGGACGTCTGGATGAGTTTTAGTACATGACTACATGGTTTTCTTGTAATTGTTATACTACTAGTTTTAGTACATGGTATGAATGCAAGTTCTCGAGAGAGAACCAAGAGGTTAAGTGGAAATTCATCGACTGCTTGTTTGAAGTGTGAGATGGAATGAACTTGTAGGATACAGAATTTTAAGTATGAGTTTAATGGGTAGCTTCTGTTGTTTGATTGAAAGTCGTTAAAGTAATAACTTCTGTTTGGTGCCATTCTCATTTTGTCTTCCTGCCTCCTGCGCCTTCTCTTTGCCTGTCCGTAACTCTGGAAATACTTTGATGACAATGAACATCTTTACTTAACTGTTTGGGTGGTAATAAAAATGAGTTTTAGCATCAAATTTGCCGTCCCATAATTTTGTTATGAATCCTCTAGTATATATTCTTGCTTAAAATGGTAGAAATCATAGTGTTCAGGTAGGCGTAGCTAGTTATTTCGGTGCATCATCTATATGCTGCCAGCCTGGTAGCCTTGCTCGAGTTTTGTAAACTTGAGTTTGGCGCTTTCCCATGATTGTTATTTTTTACCCACTTTCTATATACACATTCTTATGTGAGGTCGTCTCATGGAATGATTATCATGAGGCCGGCCCATATAATGGGTATTTATGACTTCTGAGAAGTTTCTAGTGGTTGAATGTTTTTTTTTTTTAGCTTAAATAGGTTGGTCTCATATTATGTTAATGTGAGACCGTCTCACAAGAGACCAACTGATCTATTTAATGGCAGTGTAGAAGAGAAAGTGAGAGTGCTGGTGATTGGTGGAGGAGGAAGAGAGCATGCACTTTGTTATGCCTTGCAACGATCACCATCATGCAGTATAGTGTACTGTGCACCTGGCAATGTTGGAATTTCTAGTTCCGGAGACGCAAACTGCATTCAAGACCTTGACCCTTCTGACAGTTCAGTTGTCATTTCCTTCTGTCAGAAGGAAGGTATTAATCTAGTTGTGGTGGGACCCGAGGGCCCTCTCGTATCTGGTCTTGCAAATGATCTTGTAAAGGCTGGTATCCCAACTTTTGGTCCTTCCTCTCAAGCTGCTGCACTGGAGGGTTCTAAAGATTTCATGAAGAGCTTGTGTTATAAGTATGGCATTCCCACAGCTAAGGTTTGACATTCATTCTCTTTGCAAATTTAGTACTTCTACTAATTGCATGCAACAATCTGCAAACTATAGGTCGAGTAGCCAATCTCTTCGAGAACTCGTGTTATCCATTTACTATAACTCTGCCTTTTATAGAATTATAGGTAGCATACCTTTCAAGGTGAGCTGATAATTATGGAAATTGTGTTTTCAGCTAATGTAGGTTCTGCAGTATTAACGCACTTGCGTTTCTTTTTCTTGGTTAAAATAATTATAAAGGAAGTCCTTGTTAAACTATATCCCTGGATTCTCGCCATCCCGTTCATGTTGTCCTTACCCGACTAGCTGACTTTGGTGGTCAAACAATGTCAATTTTAAAACTTTTTTGCATAAAAAAACCGTCGCAACTTTTTGTAATGATATTATGAAAGTAGTTCTTTTGGTAAAACAAACTTGACAAATTTTAGTATTTTACCTTCTATTCCTATTTATATTTGGAGAAATTATAACTAAAAGTCTATATAGTTGTTCACCAAAGTCAAATGAGGACAATAACTTTGGCGTGGAGGTAATTTCTAAAAGAACCATATTTCAGCATGTAGTGCTAATTTTTCCTTTTTTAGAATGGGGCATTAACTACATTTATGCCATTTATGCCAAGTCTGGTTGCTCGGGCCGCTGTACCTTTTGATTATGGTATGGTATTGTCAGATCCGAACATAGGGCTACTTTATTTGTTTGTCATATCTTTGCGAGGTGTTTATGGAATTATTATAGCAGGTTGGTCTAGAATTTTTAGGGGGCGTCCGTTTGGTCACCTATGATACTAGGACCGATAGGTAAAAAATGGCTTTGTGCTGCAGGTGTTGAATATCATGGACAGTTAGTGTCACATAGCTCTGCAGAATACCAAATGTTGTCAGAAATGAAATTGTTGTTTAGATACATGTTTACACTTTGTTTTCAGGTACTTCAGTTTTATTCTTACACCGTCTTCTCTCTATGTCCGAGTCTTTTGTATGTTTCTCATCCTAATTGTTGACTTTGTGTAGTATCAAACTTTCACTGAAGCAGCTGCTGCCAAAAAGTACATCAGTGAGCAAGGAGCACCTATTGTCGTCAAGGCTGATGGCTTAGCTGCTGGAAAAGGAGTTGTTGTGGCAATGTCACTGGATGAGGCTTATCAAGCTGTTGATTCTATGCTTGTAAATAGTGTTTTTGGTGCAGCAGGCAATCGTATTGTTGTCGAGGAATTTTTAGAAGGGGAAGAAGCTTCCTTTTTCGCGTTAGTGGATGGTGAAAATGCAGTAGCTTTAGAATCAGCGCAGGATCATAAACGGGTTGGGGATGGTGATACAGGTCCCAACACAGGGGGAATGGGTGCATACTCACCTGCCCCTGTTTTGACCAAAGAACTTGAGAGTTTGGTAATGAGTTCCATAATTCTACCCACTGTCAAAGGGATGGCAGAAGAAGGTTGCAAGTTTGTTGGGGTTCTGTATGCCGGGCTTATGATTGAAAAGAAATCCGGGCTACCGAAGCTTATCGAGTATAATGTGCGGTTCGGTGACCCTGAATGCCAGGTGGGTAAGCTATTTAATTGTGTTGTACTCTTGTTATGTTAAATGCTTTCAAACGACTTTCGTCTTCACGCTGTACTCTGCTGACATCGTGAAACTTTAACGTGAAGTTCCTGAAGTAACTAATCTCGATTCTGAAAAAAGCAAATTAGAGTCCTAGACTATGGATCATTCAAGTTGGGTAGGGGTCAGGTTTGGTTAGTGTTGGTTCAGTTCGGTTATATGATGTAACTCTATTTGGGCCAGGTTTGGTCAAGCCATTTCGGTTTTACGTTTGTTTTCCGTGTGCTATTATCGGGTTATTCCAAATATGGGCCTGTTCGGTTGGGTCTTTAGATCTGAAACGGGTCATTTTGGGTTGTGTTTATTAAGGTTCATGTCATCTGATATGTAGATAGATAAAACTTTGGTTTAATTTCAAATTTGTCATTTAGGATCTGTCATTATCGGTTGGGACACTAGACGAGTTATTTCGTATTGGTTCAATATAAGTTCTAACAACATTTGGGTTACCTACTGGTCTGATTGGGTAGTTTTATCAGGTCTACCTTGGACAGTTGGACGGTATAACCAGAATGTTTGGTACAATGCAGGTTTTGATGTTGCGTTTGGAGTCAGATTTAGCTCGGGTCCTCCTTGCTGCTTGCAAAGGTAAATTGAAAGGAGTATCACTAGATTGGTCTCCTGGATCTGCAATGGTGGTTGTGATGGCGAGTAACGGGTATCCAGGAAGCTATAAGAAGGGAACTCTCATATCCAACGTGGAAAACGCAGAAAAAGCCGCTCATTCTGTCAAGATATTCCATGCAGGAACAGCATTGGACTCTGACGGAAATCTGATTAGTGTTGGAGGCCGGGTACTCGGGGTTACAGCAAAGGGAGATGACCTTAGACAAGCGAGAGATAGAGCCTATCAAGCTGTTGAGAAAATTCACTGGCCGGAAGGATTTTATCGTCGAGATATTGGTTGGAGAGCCCTCTCTTAACTGCCAATATTCGGTCAACAGCCCAACTTCAACTATAAAGTTTTGACTCCCTGTTCGATTTGATCCGAAGTCAAGGCGAAACTGATTTAAAACCATGTTTGCATTCCCTGTTTAAGGCCAATTACTCGGGAATTTTAGCTCTGCAGATACCAGAACTATTTTGTAAGGCGGAAATTATAATCTAGACCTGTTGTGTTCAGATTTTCTTCACCTCACAGATGATGGACAACAATTTGTGCCCGTAATTTGAGCAAGAGTGAACAAAAGAGGAGCGAAACGGAAATGAACACTTCCAATAACTCGGAAAAAATGTGGAATACAAAAGAGGTAATGGAAAATTTAAGGAGATATTATCACTACATATATATCAAAGGAATGGGATGTAAATGACATTCACTACGAAATTAGAAGACGCCACAAAAAAAAGAATTATGAGAAATCTACATATGCTTGCCCTCGGCTTCAGCAGCCTTCACAGCCTTCAGTTTTCTGAAACCAGTGTCAGTACCGAAAAGCCTGCACAAAGGGATGGTTGTTAAAGCAAACTCAAGTATTAAAATTTAAAAGTAAACCGCATCAATGTTGAAATGGGGCGGATTGATCTATGATAAATGCTAAACACAATAGAGACGATAAAATAGAAAACCACGTCGAACTTCATAGTTGTGGAATCACGTGTTACAGACTCGACCAATTCAACCGGGCGTGGGATATGTGATAAGCACAAATCAAGAAATTTGACATGTATTTGAGTTGCCACAACCACAAGTAGTCACAACTTGAATCTATTCATTGAGTGTAAACGCTGATCGGAAAACACCAGGTTGGTGGTAACATCACATCCCACAGTTTATACTAGCCTCACCTAGTGCACTTAATAATTCGAAAGAGAGAACAGCTCAAGCATAAGATTGGGGACTACTTATACCATAATCTTCATGAGTTTACCCAGGGTTTTAGGTTACTAGGCATATACTTCGGTTCTATATAGCATTTGAGTTAGAAAACTTCATTTACACAAACAGATCGAGCATTGCTCCTGAATCAGTATGCAAAACTGAAAACACAGCCATTGCTCAACTCAATGAAAAAATCAAATTGAAATTTGGAATGTTAACAGAAAACTGGACATATCGGCTTACCAGTCCATGTATACAAATGTTGATGAGTAGTTCCCAGACTTCGTGTACAATAACCGGTGGTGATAGTCATGAAAATCAGAACTACACAAGAAAAGCAATCCACAAGAACTGGCGTTAGCTTACAGTAACTAGGGCGTATAAGAAAATTGACAAGTCGATCTCATAGACATTACCCTCCGTATAGAGGAATGAAGTTTGAAGGGCTCCAAGGAAAGTGATATCCGCAGTGTGCCTCAACAGTCTCGAGGACTCTTACCATCATCCACAGCCAGAGAGTAAACAAATGAGGGCCCGTAATGGCAGGCCCAACAATTGTAGCGAACCCCAGGAATAGTATTTCGGCTGGGTGAGCATATTCAGATGTCAGTCCAAAGGGTGTTGCATACCTGCATATCACAATATAACACCAACGATGAAGCAGATAACCAAGCATGCGTATAAAAAGGTACAAAATGAAAATGATAATCGATCTCTTACTCATGGTGGATGCTGTGGATGTGCTGGTACAACCACTTTGTATGTAGTATCCTATGTCCCCAATAAAACACAAAATCTTCAAGGATGAAATAAAATATTATCTGAGATACAACTTCTTTCCTGTAATCGAATCAGAAAACGTCACATTAGAAATCTCTAGTCACATAATCACAAATCTTAACAAAATTCTTGGTGGTGAGGCGCTGCATAGCATGACACCTATGAATAAAAAACACAAAGAACCACAAAGTACCAGGAAGGCAGAGGAAGACTGCTACGCATCCCCATAGCTCTGAAGACAGGGTAGGATAAAAGCATCACCGGCAAATTGACACAAAAATGGTACAACAACAAGCGGATTATACATTTTCCCTGTGCCTCAGGAGTGTTTATTTTAGCCTGAAAAGGAAAACACCTGGATGAGTAACTAGAAAGGAAAAAATTACTCGGGGCATAATGCGAGGGCAATGTGTTGTAGATGATACTCCCTCCTTCCATCCACTTACATTGTCTGATTGTCCCCTTAACTTCGATAGTCACTTCAAGCACTATTTTCTCACAATAATTTGATGGCTAAATTAAACGTGACAAATTAGCATTGCACCTTACATATATGTAGAGAGATTAATGATCAAAGTCATGGGATGGAGGTAGTAACTAAGTAATACACGTAAGGCCCTTATTGTTCCTATAAGCCCACATTTAAAGTAATCATAGATTTTGACACGAAGAAGAGCTAATGAACACGACAACTATGTGACGATTTAAAGTGAAGTAGGCATGTCCTATTGAAAGTAGAAAACAGCATTGAAACCTGAATCTTATACTTGCTAAAATAGCCAAGCCTCTCGAGGACAATAAAAGGGAGTCCTGACAGGAAGAAAACACTCTCATGAAGAATGAAGCTTCCAATGCATGCTAACTGGAAGTCACTGAAATTAGTGATCAAGTACTGCAACATCAGAAATGAGAAGGGTTAAATATAAATCAAATTAGCAATAGGATAACACACTCCTCCACTGCGCAATAATCACAGAAAAGACAAGAAAGACGTAAAGTGCCTAACACAAAATCAATATGAATTACATGTCGACTATACAGGTAAGGGAGTACCGCGTGAAACTGCCATTGTCTCACACTGAAACTGCCATACCTATGTTTTAGCCCATCTTTCTTTCAAATTGAAATGCGAAAGATTTGTCCTTTCTTAAAAAACCAGACTTAACGGGAGCTGATAATGTCAGAGCAAAATATATTACTCCACGACCATGAAAGAGAGCATTAACCAATTGCCTTACCATCCCAACATACAAGGCTAAGGAAAATTGGCTAGTGGCTTTTTTCGTCTCTAACCTACCCAAAGGACTCATCCATCCCGAGCTATAAGGCTAAGTAGATTTGGCCAATGCCATCATCGTCTCTAATCTAACCAAAAGTGAAAAGCCTCATCCATCCCCAAGCTATAAGGCTAAGGAAATTTCGCCAGTGGCATTATAGTCTCTAATCTAACCAAAAGACTCATCCATCCCAAGCTATAAGGCTAAGGAAATTTGACCAGTGGCATTAAACCGTCTCTAATCTAACCAATAGACTCGCCCATCCCCAAGCTATAAGGCTAAGGAAATTTGGCCACCAATGGCATTATCTGATTATCGTCTCTAATCTAACCAAAAGACTCATCCATCGAATACTATTTCTACTGCTAGGTGCCCCGTTTTCCAGGAAAAAAACCGAAAACTTTAGCTAAAAATTGGTAAAATTTTCAATGCTTAGGAACGACCGCCTCTGCTAACCCCCGGTAGTTACGCCACCGCGAAAACATAGTCTCTAATCTAACCAAAAATATCAATATCATGATCCAAAATCTTGCATGTATAATTCAATAAACTTTATATACAATCTTAATCACCAAAACAGCAATCAACAACAACAATCTAAGCAAAAAACAATTAAATTAAACAAATTCTTCCCTAATTAATCATCAAATTAACCAAATTGAAATTAAATCAAATCAATTAATTAATCAAATTTAGCAAATTAAACAGAAAACAATAAGAATACAGCAATCAACCTGCCAGGAAGATTCAAGAAGGGAAGCCATGGGAGGCAAAGCTTGGATCTTTGAGAGAGAATTTGGAGGAGAGAGAAGTTGGTAGTTGATAAAAATTGTAGAGAGAGAAAGTAGTAGTTGATTTGGATAGTTATGTACTTGTGCGTAAATGGTGAGACCACTTCACTAGATTGTGAAAGGAGACAGCTTGTCATGTTGCAGTAAGATTCTCTCTGTGCCAGGAGACTAGTAGTAGATCTGGCAATTGAGTCGGGTCGTGTCGGGTACGGGTCATGTTGTTTCGGATTTGGATGATTTTCGGATATGGATCAGGTTATATTTAGTCGGACTAATTCAAGTAACAGATCAAGCTTGGGTTCTCAGTTCGAGTGTCGAGTCAAGTATAGATTGGGTTATTTTTTGGGTCAAACCAATCCTCTCAGGTATAAGAGTCGATTCTCCGTCTATTTTTCATATTCTATCTCGTGTCTAAACACAAACATCTATGTATTGACTTTTAAATTATTAAGTCATTTGTGGCTTTTCACAGTGTATTACTCCGTAATAATCTGGTTGTTTAACGTTTCGATTCTCTTTTGAACTTCTGAATCATATAAACGAAAATCATGAAAATGCATAATGTGGCGGCGAAAACAGCTATAGAATCGAATGTATAGAAGAGCTAAAACATTGAAATCAAAGAGTACATAGAACAACATAGGAATATATCAGCAAAAGTGAGCTACAAATTATGATAAACACTGGAAACGAGTAGTGCCATTCTCTAAAATGGTTCGCTAGTACGATTATAAACTTATTATCAAACCGTCTCATACCCAAACTACTTCTGTGGTCTGTATAATGCAATTAAGCCTTAGGAGCAGACCATTCAACACGAAGGATGAGATTA
>JAYMSF010001854.1:0-11234 GCA_036897335.1 Silene vulgaris
GTTATTATTTTAAAAGAATTTTTTTGGGGTTTTTTTTTTTTTTTTTTTTTTTTTTTTTTTTGGTGATTTAGAGTTAGAAACTAGAACTATCGATTTGGTAATTAGACCGTAAATGGATAATTACGGTAGGTTTATTCGTTGCTGGAATTTCTACGGTTTATGCCAGAATCTACTGATTTCACATATAGTATGTGTGTATCAAATTTGAGCCATTTCAATGGCGCTTGCTAGATAATTGCATATTCCATTAGTTTTACGTTCCTTGTTACAACAAAGCAGGTGAGCCCGGGGAACCGAGGAAGAGCTCAGCACAAGCCGCCAAGTCTATTACTCTGTAGAATTTTTGCAAAAGCATAAGCAACCATATTCACAACTCGAGCATTATAAACGATCTTCAAACAATGTGAGTCATGTAATAGTTCTCCGCGGTCCAAAATAACATTGACAAGGTTAATTAACATAGACAATAAGCACTTGTTATAAATCTACCAAAACTGCGCGTAAAACACCAAAGCTAAGGCCTTCCCAGATGACAACCAATTCACTCGTAAGGGGTGCCACACGTCTGAGGGACCAACCATAACTCCAGTAAGACCAACACCCGAAATTTCTCTCTAATAACACAGTGAAATTGAGCAGAAATAAAATGCATCACCGTAGATTGTTTTTTCCACAAAGCACGAAAAGAGGCATCGCCTAATGAATTGGGTTAATCGAGGGAGACGGTTGGGTGGTAGGGGTGCTATTAAGGAGGGACCAAGAAAAGCAGAGGCCTTGAACAGAATCAATCAATGACTTGTTAATATAATGTGCATGCTAGTCGACTTAAATAGGTATGCCTCAACCAAATGTTCCGAATTCCATTTTTTGTCGTCGAATTTGAGGATGAAGACAAGCAAAGGCCACGACTCACGAGCTAGTGACAGAGCAATTAGAGTACAAATCCAAGGTTGAGTTCACCATTTCTTTCATTTGCAGTTTCTTGTTATAACAAGAAGGCATAACAAAAAATTTGCTACGCGTTCTAAACCATGGCTCGGCCACTAGTTTACATATTTTACCGTAAGTACTTGAAAATAAAAATTGATTGTCGCCTATCTAAATTAAAACGACGCCATAAACAATATTGAGGTTAAGTAGAACATGTAAAAATATTACTCTGTATAATATATGTACATTACAGAGGAAAATATACAACAGTATATCAATAAACTACTCGTAAATTTTAATAATTCGATTATTTTTTTTCCAAAATGAAAAATAACCATATGCAAAACAAGAAAATCATCTTCTTCTCATCGTAAAATTGTTGGCCTTTACCCCCCGTAAGCATAAGATATCACCAATCGTCATCGTCATAGTCAGCTGCATCGGCGACATCTTCCACCATTTCGCCTACCATTATCCCTCCTAATAATCCTGCACCAACTCCTGCTGCTGCTCCTAATCCAAATTTACTCTTTTTCTCTTTTTGTGGTTGCGCATATCCGGTTGAGGCTTGCCCTTGGTACCCGTACCCACCCGAGTACCCGTACCCATAGCCCATTTGAGCATTGGGTAGCGGTGGTTGGTAGGGCGGATAGTTATATCCATATCCTTGTGCTTGTGCTTGTGCTTGTGCTTGTCCTTGTCCTTGTCCTTGTCCTTGTCCGTATCCCTGTTGAGGATAACCTTGAGGAGGGGCACCATAATTATATGACGCGTTGCCTCCTACATTTGGATATGTACTCGTTTCAGGCATTGGACCGGGATATGGACTAGGTGTAGGATTAGGTCCTGGACTTGGATATGCACTTGTTTCAAGCATTGGACCGGAATATGGTCTAGGTGTAGGATTAGGTCCTGGACTTGGATATGTACTCGTTTCAGGCATTGGACCGGGGTATGGCCTAGGTGTAAGATTAGGTCCTGCAGGATATGCCATGACCGGTTCATTGTCACGTTTTTGGTTAGATAACGTATATGATTCATTTATCTGCGGGTCAAATGGCATCGGTTTCTCATTTGCTCTATACTCGGCCAATGAACTAGTATTATCAAGATTTCGGTCGATCGTTTGGGTGAATTTTTCACCAAATTTGAACGAAAACTCGAGTTGGCCCTTAAACCTCCCTTTAGAAGTTTGCACTTGATAGACAACAAATTTCTCTTCCTTAGAAACTTCAAACGTTTGGTCGCCTATGACGCCAACAGCCTCGTACAGCTCCTTGAGAGGTACATAAACCCGACCCACTTCCTTATCGCCTAACGTCCTATCGGACATTATTTGAAAAACTAAACCAAGACGGTTCAACCGGGCAGCCGACTCATCCACATTAAATCTCATTACATGATTCCATTTCGGGTTCACCCCTCCATCTTTATTAACCGCGGTCCTTTGCATGGACCGTGGATCAGCTGAAACCGAGCCAATGACGTAAACATCCATAGTCGATATGACATTTACTTTTTTCAAATCTTTACCCCGAATTAATTTCACTTCAATTGGACGATACTCCATTACTTTCATACGTTCTATCGAATTTTTCTAGTTTTGATTTTTTTTAACTACGAGTAATTGATTAAGAAAATGGAAGAGAGAGAAAATGAGAGATGAATAATTTTTATACTAGTATGAATGTATGGATATGAGGAAATTGTGGAAATTTTATAGCATAAATAGATTTGTTAATTTTAATACTTTAGAGATTCTAACAAATATGAGCCGTTGTTGGTGGATTCTTATTTGTAAATGTAGCATATATGCTACTACACCACCTGCCCAAATACAACTATTATCTCAAAGGATAAGCAACTTATGCCTTCTCCATTGTTTATTTCCTAGTGCCCATAATGGCTCCTGCAAATGGCGGGATAACGAGTCAACTTTATTTTACAATAATACTTGTGTAAAACTGTTTCATATTGATACCTGCCCGATTTTACTGTCTATCTTTGTCATTGATTCCGGGAATAGAGTTTAGAAGTGAATTTTTTTTTCTTTTTGCTAGCGGTAAAGATGTAAGATTTTCTTGCATACTACACTAAAAGAGTGATAAGAAGTCACAAAAAGGAGAGGGGTAACAGGGATGAGAAGTTAACTAATGTACCAAAAATTGCTATAAAACTGATTTTTAAGCTGCAAGTAAAAATATCATGAATAATCATGGCAAATTAAGAGACAAGTAACCAACAGCCAAAAAAACAGATAAACAAACATTTATATTTCCGTCTACATAAAGACTACACAGTCTCCGTCTCATAAACAGCCAGCTCCTTAGCGGACCGCAGTCCCGCACTAACCCAATTGATGAACCCGGGTCGAGACCAAAACGGGTCTCCATATCATGTGCCGGTGCATGGTTTCATTACCACCCTCATTTTCTTGAACAACTTCTCAGCCCAGGCCCATTTTTATTTCTTTTGCTCTGTAGCCTCGAAAAAAGGCCCCATGATGTTGGTGGGCTGGACTTTAATAATGCGTTCATTGTGAATGATAATAAGGGATGTATCCTAAGGTGCTCTTCAAATTTGTCACCACATCATGGCACCTTGTCAAGAGACTCATCATTTGCTGTGAGATGTCGGTACTGGGTGCTGGTGGCGGTGGTGGTGGTGGCGGTTGGGGCAATACTTGTGACACACCAGTGAGACTGCTAGTGGTGGTCGCAGGGGTGAAATTTTCATGGATATTAGTAATTGGGCCCATTTCAACTTGGAGATGGCGGTTGTTATTAACCGGAGGCGGCCCAACAAAATGAGGGAGGGGAAGTAGAGGAGCTTCCAATGGACGTTGAGATAACAACCTTTGATTTTTATTAACATCCATAGCAATTGTAGGAGAAAAAGAAGAGGATGACGATGATACAGCACCTTCATTAGATGACAACACAGGATTTCTAGACTCCGTCATTTGCACTTGAAGGACCCCACCTTTGTTACTACCACTACCCTTCTCGTCGCCTATGTTGAATCTCACACGGGGTGTTCTCATTCCGCCTCCACCATTGCTGGGACCACTAGACTCGTCTCCTGCCGAGGGTTTCTTCAGGATGGACTTCAGCTGACGCGCTGACTGCGGCAAAACGGGAATTGGTGCAAGTCTCGGCTCTGTTGAGGACGGATTCGGGTTCAGTACGGGTTCGGAAGGCATGTCAGGTCCTGCTACTGGCTTCAACATAAACCTCACATTGGAGAACATAGACTTGTTCCCAACAGCATAGCGGTACGCAATGTTGGCATCTTGCTTGAAGAGGAAAGCAACTCTGCAAGTAAATGTTTTGTAAAAGACCCGACTAAGCGTAATGTCCAGGGGGCCGAAACGAGCAAATCTTGCCTTCAATTCCACCAGAGAAGGGAGCGAGGAACCTGTCTGGTACTTCATTATAAGATATGTTGGCTCCTCGACTCTCGTGGGCCGCTCTGACTTACTGGGCCTTGATTGTGGACTTTTTGCGGTTAAAACCCTGGATTTCCCGTCTGGGTGCTGTAATTCAGGATTCTTCAGTAGGGCCCTCTTCTCAGCACCCAAGTTTTTTACATCAGTGATTTTCCTGACCCTCTTAGCAGCATTTTCTTCTTGACGTTCCGATGGGACTCGTTTACGCCCCACTTTAGTAGAATCATCCTGCCTAGCCGAGACCTTTGGTGACTTCAAGGAAGACACAGTTTTACTGCTCTCAGTAGGAAGTCTATAAGCAACTTCATTACCAGGAGATTCAGAGAGCTGAGCCTCACCATGTTCAGGCTCAGCCATGGCCAAGCCACTAGAGCCTTTAAGGAAAACCAGGGACCGGAATTTTAGGATAAAATGCCGGGCAATAGCTGGCCCATTTCTCTCGATGCCATGCAAGGGGTCGAGAGCAAGACCATGTAAGTCAGCCAATATCTGTTGGATGTCAGCCTCGTTCTCCCAATTGCCTGTCAATGGAACCAACCCCACTTCTTGAGGAACATACTTCTTTGAGCGGTCCACTTGGGTATCATCTCTAGGTGAAGAAACAATTTGTGTGGGCCTCCCTACTGGACTGACACGTGACACCCCACTTAACACATCAGAATCTCTCTCAGGATGCTCTGTATTCTTGAATTTCTCTGTTTTCCTCGATTTCTTTTTCATCTTCTCTTTAGGTTCGGATTTCTCAGAGCTCAATTCTGAAACGGGGCGTTTAGTACCCTTTTTCTTCTTCTTCAAAAGGCCACTACTTGCGCCAAGATTGCCAGCATCACTGGAAGAGGGAATAACACCGATGATTTTGTTGGGAACTATGTGCACATCACTTGCTTCAGATTTTGAATGTTGCAGGGAAGATGTCAGAATATGACCTGCAGAAGAAAAAACATTTCAGTATTTCACTATCACAATCTCAGCATCCAAAAAGTCTCCTGTAAAGTGCTTTTAAACTAAGGTACTGTAAAATCGCATGTTATACACCCCAAAACGGCTAAAATTTTGGGGTTTTTTACATGGTACCCTTGTGTTTTTTCGAATTCTACGTGGTCCCTCATTTTCAAAAACATCAGTAGTACCCCTAAACTTATGAAAACCTCTTAAAATACCCAAAAATGCTCTAATCCGCTCTTTTAAATGTTTAGTTTAGACACTTTTTGTTGATCTTTTAGCAATAATTTGTCATACCATTAACATAGATATCGTGTACTCAATCATAAACATATTTCTTTTACAAAATTTAGCTGTCTAAAAACTCGATTTTTAGCAGTTTAGGTATTTGAAAACTATTTACTAAGTTTAGGGCTACCAATAATGTTTTAAAAAACGAAGGGTATCACATAGTATTTGAAAAGACACAAGGATACCACGTAGAAAAACCCAAATTGTAACTACCATATAACCTATACAAGGGTACTTGGGGATAACATTCGATTTTACAGTAATGCTCATGTAAAACAGCCTTACGCAAGCATTTGCGCTGAGCATCAGCGTTACGCTCGTCAATAAAAAAAAAAAAGTGATTCTAAATATCCCTTGCCTGTTGTATCAGTATCTTCTGGGGTCACAGTATACCCCAAAGTTTCCAGCTGGTCTACAGCAGGAGATTCACCAACGTCGTTACTAGAGACAGGCTGATCCCTTTTCTGAAACACGTAACTGCTTGTAGCTAAGTCAGGGGTTACATCCTCGCAAGAAGAATCAGGACTAGCATGGCCTTGTATCTTTGCTGACCTCAAGGTACCAGATTCATCTCTGCGTTTAAAAAGGTATCTGTCCTTTTTAGACTGCTCCTTGGATTTCATGGCTTTAGCGGAGCTCTTCCGACCACCAAGATTATCCGCAAAGACTAACGGGCCACTCAAGGGAGCTGTATGAAGCAAAAGTGCACCAGACATCAGCATTAACTCACAAAGGCACAATATATTACACAAAGATAACTAAAGAATACGGAGTATTCACAATGACATTAATAAATGTTACTCTGTACATTTTGAAATAACGCCTCCAGCTCACCAGAGAGCTGGACTTGGTGGATTTTTATCAAATATATTTTATATAGATCCAATGCTAGTGCAAGAAACAAGTCAAACTACAAGCTCTTGCTAATACAAGAAACACCACATGACCACATTCAACAATCAACATGGATCACAACAAGGCCACTCTAATCGAATCCGACCTTTATTTCACCACGAACAAAAACCTCCTATCCGACCATCAAATTCAAATACTATCATCGAAGTCACAGCATTAGGGCAAGGTCGAGCATAATACAAAACCCACTAACCCAGTACATTTATTCTTTATTTTCATCTCAGTTGGCTTTCACTAAGTAGATGGTACTACCGACTGCCAACAACGTTCCACCAGTACTTTCATAGAAATCATAGCTTTGGTCTTTTAGACGCAAATCACAATCATACACGGAAGGACCTGAGAATATTACATCTATTGCATCAGAAGTCTTTCAAAAAACTAATACCCATTGCACCCATTAGCATACAAACTGTGTGCTGATATTTCAATACTTCGTCTGCAGACAGTTTTTTATCATGCAAACTGTGTGCTGGTTTTGCACCAATTAGCATATAACCGTGTGCTGGTATTTTAAAGAACTCACAATCATGATGGTGGTTGTATCATTTTGGTCATAGCTGCTGACAGGTTTTTATGCACAGAAAGCCACAGCAGGTAGTATGTCACGCTATTGATGACAGGCAGCTTAACTAATGAAACGATTAAACAAAAAAAGCACACAAACAAAAACTCTATACAAATTTCAAACATAGTATCAAACAAAAATATATCAAATTACAGCAACCCTGCCGAATGTCCTCAAAGATAAATAGAACATTTCTGAGCCAGCCTCCTCCAAAGCATCATACAAAGTGACAACAATTCTGCACTTCTGATGCAAATTAACCCATTTTCACCAAACACTAAAATTAATGAAAATAGCGACAATACAGAAATCAATTCTTCGTCTTCAACACGACCTCTATAACATAGCCAACAAGCAACAATGATATCCAACAACATAACTGAATAATAATAACTATTACAAGTACATGACATGTAATAATAACTACTATTACAGATACAAGCAAACAATGATATCCAACAAGACTCGATGAGCTAAGAACCTTTGAGTCAATCCCAAAATCGGGGTCAAACTGAAGTCAACAAGACTCGATGAGCTGAGATTGACTCAATTCATACTCTTAAATCATGCGCGAAGAAAAAAGTGCTCAAGAGAAGCTTGAGCTCGGGAGCAAAATTAAACGAGCCGAGATCGAGCATTGATCTCAAGAGCTTGAGCTCGGGCTCGAGTTCGATTTTCAATATACGAGCCGGTCTTCGCCTTAGCCGAGCTTGATATCAGCTCGGCTCAGTTACACCCCTATTACAGATACATGACATGAAGAAAAGATTAAATTTGCACCCCATAGATAAAAATGTGATTATACCTCGAGATGGCTCTTTCACAGTTGAACCTGGTGGTAACTTGGGGCGTACTGGTTTATGCCCAAAAGCTTCAGCATAAGTCTCATCAAACTCTTCAAATATGGATCTACGGTATGCAAGGGCAGTTGACTTTTGTTTTATAAAATCAAGGCTCTTGCTTCTATCACTACTCATTGGCGCTGTAGCCAACTGTTGTATAAATGAAAGAGTCTCAGCGGGGCGAAAACTATCTCTTGCCTTCTGAATCTGGCTTACTGAATAAACAGTCCCAGGCTCAAAATCAATGATATCAACAGCCAAGTATCCGGGGACATCTGTTGGACGAAAATTGTAAGGATTTCGACAATAGCAACTCAAACCAAGAGCACTCCTCCTACTTGACTCATCAACAGATTCTTCAACAGCCCTAACGAAATTCCTTGAAGTTGTCTGTTGTGATTTTTCGGCATAATGTGGGTCGTATGGGACTAGCTCATCAGGATCAAACCACCCATAGCTGCTATCACCAAAAAAAGCAACCAAAATATGTCCATCGCTTCTAGTACGCCTAACTGAAGTAGACGCAAATGCCTCATTAAAAAGATGGCCTGGCCACCATGGATGAGACTTCACCTTTCCCCACACCATATCTCCCATTTCAAATTCTGTACCCAAAACCTTTGCTGACAAACTCTTCATAACACTACCATTAATATCAATACCAAACAATTTCTTACCCACTACCCCCAAATCTCCTCGCCTCTCCAACTTAAAATCGCCATCTCTGCCATCCATATTCAACCCCTCAACTTTATGAACACCTTTTTGCCTTGCTTCCGTTTCACCATCTTCGCCACCCTTACTCGACAAACTAGACATCCCCTTTCTACCACTCCCCGAAGCAACAGGCCTACCCATACCAATTTCAACCATTTCAACTCTTCTAGGCTTCTCTACTCGACTAATCCCAGGTATTTCTAGTTCCTCAACCTCATTTTCGCCTGATTCGAGATTACTACTCTCGAACTTCTTACCTATAACAACAGTTTCTCCATCAACACCATTTTTCGACAAAATCCTACCCTCTTTAACCTCCCCAACATCCCCATTTGCATGATAACCCCCAAAAACCTTACCCTCACCCCCTTCCCCTTTCAAAACCCTAACTTCATCAAAATCACCTTTCGACAAACCCAAATCAAACCCAGGAGAAACCCTAATCTCCTCATTCACATTTACATCATTTGAAACCCTAGATTTTTCCCCTTCCATATCAAAATCTTTCTCAATTACCGATACCATATCATACAAACTAATCTAAACCAAACCAACTCCAGTAATTACAACAAAATCAAAACTTCAAAACAAAGACGATGATGATAACATGCAGAAATCAACTAATTCAAAATAAATGTAACAATTAAAACGCAATTCAAACAATGTCACATCGATTAAAAATCGATATAAATTCTACAAAGTATGTAATAAATTACGCGAAAAGTATACAAATTAAACATCTGCGAAGAGAGAAGATGTGATGAATAATTGAATTCAAGTATACTTAGCTGAAGATTATGAGTGAAGATTAAAGCTTCGAAGGGTATGAAAAGAGGAGTAAAAATGGAGTTTTTTAGGTTTACACGATTTATTTAATTTTTCGGAAAATGAGGGGTGCATTAGTATGATTTTTGTTTATCGATGATGATAATAGCCAGAAAATAATACTCCGTGCGATATAAATAAAAGCGTATTTGTGTATTTGTACGTTTTCTCACAAAACGGTATCGTTTTTAGAGAAACTAACCGAGCAGCGGATTGATTAGCTAGCTAATGTGGGCGTTTATTCTTCATCCTTCTAGAAAACTTGTTGGGGGTTGCGCACCAAAAAAACGTATTTTTTTTTGTAATAAAACCTTGAATTTGAGAAAAATAATAAACCATATTACCTCAAATTGTAACGATTCAATAGAAGATCGTCACTCACACGTCTGTGTACACTTTAATTATAGTACATCATAATTTAATTGTAAATTCGGCGTGCGTTGATTATAATTTATAATCATTTTTTTCGATATTTGATCGGATTGTTTAGAATTTGCGAATTGGGCTTCGCACATGGTATTAATTTGTTAAATGCCAATATGCCATCGTGATTGGAGGGGAGACACGAGAGAAGGGCGGCGTGGCGGGCAGTGGTGGGGGTGATACTCTTACAAATGTTTGTCATACCTAAAATGATACTCATATTATACTTGCAACTTTGAAAGAGATGAGAGTAGCTCTTATTCTCACTCCACATAAGAAACACAAATCATCACAGCAAACTCTGAGAGAAAATAATCTCTCCTTAACTTGCAGAGCTTATTTCAATAAGCTACCCAACAAACTGATGCTCGGGCACACACTGAGCATTTCAAATGTACTTATGCCAGTGAACCACTTGGAACTTCTGTCTCAGGAAGTCATAACCAAAATTGACGGGGTAAATCTCTATTATCCAAGACCCATTGTCCATTACTATAACCTGGTTCCAATTTATCTCTAACTTTAGAGATGGATTTCCATACCCAGCTCAATTCACCACTGGGAATGTACTCTTGCTTGTTAATTGTATGTTAGATTATTCAATTAGATTCCACGTGCTTATTTCAATCATCTAAATCACAGTTAGTCATTTTAGCTCTAATTATTTTAGTATCAGTTCTGTTGATCATTTTGTATATATGTTATGGCCTCAATTATGCATAGCTAAATTTTAATTTAGGGTTAATGACCGGGAATCTATGGTCTAACTGAGAAGTTTATTTAGGAATTTGAATTAATAAATTTTATCAATAGTACTTTGTAATCTTTTGCACTTGAATAGTTTGCCATACATTGTAATCATTACGCCATAAACCATCCAAGTGATACAAGATTCACTTAGTATACACTAAACCGTGTGTTAAACACATTATAAGATCCGGATGTGCCACACTTCACCAACTCCTATCGTCTATTATATTGCTATCTCTAGTGCTATTTATACGACTTTACTATTTCATGGCTTGCACCCGAAAGCCTCTACTTTCGTCAAATATCCCAAATTTATGATTTTTTTGGGTGTTAACCAGGAGTATCCCTAACCGACAGCTGGAGCAATCTCCTTCGGGATACTGAAGACAATTTAATGAGTTGACCCCTCTTTTCATTTGCAAGAGTCAGGAATCGAACCTCTAACCACTTGTTTAAGAGATGAGAACCCTTTCACTCATACCTGTAACTTTGGTGCATCCCGAATGTATGATGTGGACCCATTTAGGACAATTAGTTTCAAATGTGTGTCAAAAAATCAATATCTTATATATATATATATATA
>JAYMSF010001855.1:0-11228 GCA_036897335.1 Silene vulgaris
GTACCTATTTACATGATAAATGTACCCATTTTTATCTTTAATCCTAATGTGTACCTATTTTATTAGGTTTAGTACCTATTTTACTAGGTTTAGTACCAGTTTTTCTTAAATAAATATCACGGTGATAACCGCGACTCGGAGTGCGATAGCCGAGTCGAGGACGATTCCCGCGACACCGCTACCGCGACTGAAACTATGATTTTAACATGATTATTCTGCTTCAATTCTAAAAATTGTTTGCATAGAATTTTCTTACTTGTCAGCAAGTGTGAATCTCTGTTATCTCCAGCTGCCTGTCATTTCGTTGCACTCATCTCCAAGGACTTGTAGCTGGACCTCTGTTCTCACTGACTGAGATTAATTTGAATCAGTAATGAGGGTTTCTCACTCATTGTCTCCAATGGATATAGATGATCTCATTGCGTATTCATGTAAACTGGTGGAGGTCGACAACCATGCATGCATTTGTATGAGATGTATGATATTAACACGAAATTAAGCTTTATGTCTTTCTCCTTATTTTGCAGGGAATTGCGGATATGATGGCACATCTGCAAAATGAAGGTCTTCTGCTTCGTGGGGAGCACAACCTTCTTGGTGAAGCATTTCTTATTATGGCTTCTGCTGCTGGGTAATTACTTCATTAGCAATATGTTTCACCTCCTTTTGTTATTTGATCCATTATATTTATACTTTTAGAGTTGTGTTTTTTTTATAGCGTACAGCAACAGCAAGAAGTTTTGGTCTGGTTGCTTGAACCTATGAGTAAACAGTGGGTCCAGCTGGAATGGCAAAATGCTTATCTGTCAGATCCATTTGGTTTTGTTCGCTTGTGTTCTGATACCCCATTGATGTGGTCACTTTTTCACACGGTAACATTCTTTGAGAGGGCGCTGAAGAGAAGCAAAATCAGGAAGATTAACATGCAGGATGTTTCAACAGAAAATCCTCCAGCCCATCCAATGGCACCTCACTTATCCTGGATGCTGCCACCTCTTTTGAAAGTATGTTCAGTCGTTCACCCACATGATTTACCATGCTATTAGATCTCAGTCGGAGACTTGATCTACGATTAGGCATCTCGGTCTGATAGTGACCGTCACACCACAAATGTGGCAGATATTGCTTTAAAGTTCGGTTCCAGTAACCTCTTAAGACCTTGATAACTCAGTTGTGACTCATGTTGCAGTCTATGATGTAGACGATTTATTATCACCTACTCCTTTCCCTGTGGGATCTTAAAATATGTCCATTTGGAGACACTTAGATTTGTCTATTGGTTTTCTAAACTTTCTATTTATTTGTTTTGACATTATTTTTCATCATTGCAGCTTTTACGTGCGATGCATTCCCTTTGGTCTCCTCAAGTGACACAATCCTTGCCTGAAATGGTAAAAGCTGCACTTGCCATGAGTGATGTAGAGCGAACTAGTCTTCTTGGAGAAGCGAACATGAAAGCCCCCAAAGGTGCATTGGGTTTTGCCGATGGATCTTTAGTAGACATGAGCAAGGATACATATGGAGAGTCCAATGAGAAAGACATACGAAATTGGTTGAAAGGCGTCCGGGACAGTGGGTATGTGTGATGCTTTTGAATTTTTTTTGCAAGTTTCATTGTCTTATTTGATTGATAAGCTCACGTGATCAGACTGTATGTGGCTATTGGGTGTTTAGCTTTTAAGGTTAGCGTATTCCTGGATCCTGATTTTAACTTACTAATCTGGACAGTTATTTCATATTTCCATCGTTGTAAGTAATCGTGCAAACCTTAAACTAGGGGGTGCTGGTGTCTTCTGTCAAGAAGCATTCAGTCATTTTTCTTATTTCCATCTTGACTAGTACTCGCCCAAACATCAAATTAGTGGGTGATAAAAACTGCTTCCGTGTTGTGACACTGTTATGGTAAAGAAGCATTCAGCCTTGATGCCATTTTAAGTCACTGGTATCCAGCCTCTCGTACATCCGATTATCTTTCCTCGCCTTTGGCAGTAGCTGTTGAGGCCATGGAGTAGTGTCGTTTTCTTCTGATGATCTTTATGATCAAAAGCTGAAGCAAGTATTCATGGCAATGAATCAATTATTTCTGCAAATGAACTTTAATTAGTGTTCAGTTGACGGTGGATGAAAGTGTCATTCATCCATTGGTTTTATATGTCTTCAATATGAACTCTTATTACATCTGGTGTTGTACTGTATTACTCTCATCAAGCTATTAAGTAACCCTTATTGATTATCCTGGTATATCTATGTTTAGGTACGATGTTCTGGGCTTGGCTACGACTGTTGGAGATGCTTTTTTCAATTGTGTAGATCTCCCTTCTGTAGCTATGGCTCTAGTGGAGAATATACAGTCGATGGAATTCAGACATATGAAGAACCTCATTCATTTAGTCATCATCCCATTAATCAGATCTTGCCCTCCAAATTTATGGGACACTTGGCTCGAAAAACTTTTACACCCAATACTTCTCCATTCTCAGCAAGCTCTGAGTTCCTCATGGTCAGGTCTTTTAAATGAAGGCAGGGCTAAGGTTCCTGATGTTTGCACTATGCTTGGAGGATCTGACCTCAAAGTGGAGGTGATGGAGGAGAAGCTTCTTCGTGATTTAACCCGTGAAGTATGCGCTATACTAGCAACATTAGCTTCCTCTGGACTCAATAATGGGCTTCCCGCTTTGGATCAGTCAGGGCATATCACCCGCATAGATTTATCCTCTTTGAAGGACTTGAATGCATATGGGTCTACTTCCTGCGTTAGGTATGCGACTATAACTTCTTCTATCTCTATGCTTAGTTTTCGTATTGGGACTCAGGAAGTCTCTTGTAAATTAATTTTTACACTCAGAATTTGTAAAGCACCACCAGTGACCCATATACCCATGTCAGAAATTGTGTTGATAATTTTTTTTTTTGTAGGGATACTTGGGTTAACCAATAATATAGGGGTGAAACTGCATTACATAATTATTCGTTTAGACATGCCATCAATGATACGCTTTTAATGTGCAGCTTCTTACTGAAGCACAAAAACTTGGCGGTTCCAGCGCTGCAAATATGTTTGGAGGCCTTTAAATGGACAGATAGTGAGGCCATGTCTAAAGTTTGTGCCTTTTGCAATGTCATAGTTGTCTTGGCTATTACGACAAATAATGTGGAGATTCGAGAGTTTGTTGCCAAAGACTTGTTCTATGCTGCTATCCAAGGTTTAACCCTGGAGTCAAATGCTTTTCATAGCTCAGATATCGTTGGTCTATGTCGCGAGATATTCATTTATCTTGCTGATAGAAACCCTGCGCCAAGACAGGTGAGTTGTTAAACTTCTGATAATGATTTTTTAATGAATCAGTGAAGTAATTTAATTCAGAGTTTTCTCCTTGTTTTTCTGTTTTCTAAACTTCTGATAATGATTTTTTGCTTGCTTCAGATTTTATCGTCACTTCCTTGTATTAGTCACCAAGATTTGACTGCCTTTGAGGAAGCTTTGACTAAGACAGGTAGCCCTAAAGAACAAAAACAGCTCATGAAAAGCCTGCTATTATTGGGTACCGGAAACAAGTTAAAGGCACTTGCTGCTCAGAAGGGTGTCAACGTAATCACTAATGTTTCAAGTAAGTCATCCTTAACCCAACCCACTGCAGTTCACTCTAAAAACGAATGTTCAAAAACTTACTTGAGTGGGTCTTACATGTGAGACCAACCCTTTAGCCATCTAAATTTCGAATACATAAATATTTCTGCTGTTCTCATGTAAGACCACTCTATGTCGTATACAAGACTAACTGGAGTGAACAAATTTATAAAAATGGCTAGTAATTCTTCATTAATCTCAGAGTCTAGTATTTTTAGACGCAATTTTCAGGAGCCTTTTACGGTAGAGGGGTATTGTTTTGTGTTGTGTTACATATGATAACACGGGCTCATCTGGTTATTTGCAGTGAAAAGTCGGAGCTCCAGTTATACTTCAGGTGTGAAAACAGAAGAAGGGGATTTTGTGGGGTTAGCAGCAATAATGTGATGGAAGGTATAGATTTTGTGTACAAAGATGAGGTAAATCATTCAATGTTAGAAACCTCAGTTTACATTGTAGAGAAGGCAAACTTGAATAGAAAAGATACACCAGAAAATATTATTAGCTTCGATTGAAATTTTGCATGAACAATGCGAGGGCTCTTTGTTGGTATATTGTCTCTTTTTGTTAACATTAACACATACCCCTTTCGTTGCGATCACTTCAAATTAGGATTACTATAAAATTTAAATTTAAAAAGTAACTCGTTTTTCCATCATTAGTCGCTCATTTTACCTGACAGTTAACAATGAATCATAATCAATTTGTGCAACGATTAGACTCGAGCAAGGATATGATGAATCTTAGGTTGTTTCTTCCTTGGAATTTCATGCATAGTAGAAGAATGTGATTGTGTAGGACTTAGGAGGGAGGGAGGAGGGAGGTGAGTAGAATGAGATTGACAGGCCACGGGGGCTTAATCGACCTAATATGTGCTCGACTGTGGGTGGGATAGACTAGGTTTTCCGGGTTGGGCTCCTTGTATTACCCACACCTAACCCTGTTGCGGGTAACGCCGGCAGGCTAGGTGGCCTTGAGCCCTTGATCACTTTATTTTTCATTTTTTTACGGAATATTAAGGGGGCGAAAATAAAATTAAACGTAGTTGCTCATTCAAGTACGGGATTTACTTATTCATGTACTTTTTTTCGTTAGTTTTCCATTTCATACCCTTTGCCTAGAAACAAAAGAAAAAAAACTCTCTCTAATTCTCTCCCACACAAAATTAATCAAATTTATCAAATCCGTCAAATTACAATTATGGATGCTAATTCTCGTATCGATAAGTAACTGATCTCAAAACCTTGCTCACGTATTTGATCAATGTAGTTCAGCATAAGGACTGCATCCCTGAATATATCAACCTGTATACATGCAATAAGACGAAAGGGGAATAAAAGTTATAGATCGATACTCGATAGAGAGAAGAAAATTTTAAGACCATGACTATTCTTCAATTCAAATACTAAAACATAGCAAAAGTGATATCGACCATGAATTCATTTACGTAAGAACAACAACTGGAATTAAATCGAATCGAATTGATTCGAACCGAATTGAATAAACTAGTGACAAGAAATTGAACTGATCATTAAACCGTCGCCGGATGGTCAGGGTGGCGCAAGGGAGACGGCGATGAGCGCGACGATACGTCGGTGATGGTGGTGGATGGTGGCTGTCGAGTGGTGGGTTGAATGGTTGTAATTAGAGCAGTAAAGAGTAAAAGAAGATGAGAGAGATTGGGAAGGGTATTAAGATAAAATCATTAAAATAAAAGGGATATTATTGTCATTTACGTCCATAAATGAGTAAAACTCGTACATAAATGAGCAACACTCATTTAAATATTATATCCACTTGGCCCCTATCCAAAAAAGGCGGAAAATAGTGAACGGAAAATGGTAGGTTGCATTACAATACTTGCATCCTCTCCTCACCAACTCATTTATATTCAAATATCTGACTGAGCGAGAAAACCGTCACATTTTTCGCACTCAGATAAGAGAGAGAAAGTCAAATAACCATAGAAAACAAAACACGCCTAAACCACAATATTCAGAGTGAGAAAGACAGAAATAAAAACAACAAAAAATGGCGGTATCAAGCACATGCTTTGCTAGGGTTTTACCGTCCGTGGAGTGCCGCCGTGAGCCAACCTTCTCGGCCAACCTTAGCCCTGACTTCCCCGGCTCAAGCCGCCGCCGATCTCGCTCTTCCATTCCAATCCACGGTTCTCCTTCCGGCTTCACCGGCTTCTCGTCTTCCCTCATTTTGAAGTTCCCTCCAAACTTTGTTCGCCAGCTCAGCACCAAAGCTCGCCGTAACTGTAGCAACATCGGCGTCGCTCAAATCGTCGCCGCTTCTTGGACTAACAACAACCCTGACCTTGGCGGTGTCCCGGCAGTTAATGCCGTCGACTCCGCCGCTGTTTTATCCTCCACCGTCGATGATCTAATCATCGACGGTGCTGGAACTGATTACAATAATGTTAATGTTATTGTTGATGTTGATTCTTCTAACAATTTTGACAAATTTAGACCCTCATTTTTGAGATCTGATGGGAGCCTCGTTGTTCATGCTGGTACAACATTTTCTCCTCCGACCTATTATTTTGTTTTATCTTTGATTCGGTTTCATTTATCTCCGTTTCAATCATTTATTTATCGTTGATTAAATTCTCTCCTGGGAAAAGAAAACGTAAACAAATGATTGGGGACTGGGAGACTAGTAGATATTTACAAAAATGATGCATTGATCTACATGTAGCATTTAATATCCTAATGCTAAATTTAATTGCCTGATTACATCTCCAGTTTAGAGTAACAGTAGGTCTTTTGAGAGACGGTCTCTCAATAAACTTGTAATTAATACTCTTGAGAACCATAGTTTTCTGAACATAGATTGCATCAATGGCATTTTAATAGAGGGTTCGGGGGCTCAGTCCTCAATTCCTTATGGGATTCGATCAACTCCTTGTCAATCTTGTAAGGGGGAATTAGGTTCAAGTTTTAATTTTTTTGGGATTTGAGTTGGTATGATCTGACATGTTGAAGATGATGTGGTTGGGTGGATAGTGCTGAAAAGAGTTGTTAGGTGATTGTGTATTTAAAGTCTGTGATACAGTGGCTTACTGAAACGGGTTGCTGATTTTGTGTCTTCAGGTGAGCGATTAGGTCGCGGTATTGTAACTGATGCTATAACCACACCAGTAGTGAACACTTCTGCCTATTCATTCAAGACAACTCAAGAACTCATTGATTTCAAGGTCGGTTTTTTTGCTTCAGTTAACATATAATTTACCATCTACCTGTATAATAATAAATGGTTTCAAGTGATGAATCTATCAAGAAGTTATGGAGGGTTTAATAATGGCAACGTAAAATTTGGCTGTTGTTATGAAGAGAACTTCTATGATTTTACCTCAAAATGCTTTCTAAAGTAATAATCAGTGAAATAGTGAATACACAATTAAACTCCCTAAAAGGAATGTGAGAAGAGAATGATTAAACGAAGCGATTATTAGTCGCCTTTTCTAGAGGCTTGATCTCACGAGGCATCCAATACTTTGTACTTGTCTATTTCTATTATAATTTGTTTTTGTGTTAAAGTTGTATCATTGTCTATCAGGAAGGGCGACATACGAGCTATGAGTATGGGCGTTATGGCAATCCTACCTCAACAGTTTTGGAGGAGAAAATTAGGTGTGTGAGTCTCTCAATATATCATGAATGTTTAAATTGTTCCTGCCTGTTCCATGTTTTAGATTCTAACCCATGATGGTTGAAAAATGCAATAGTGCACTTGAAGGAGCTGAATCAACAATGTTGCTAGCTTCTGGAATGTGCGCAAGTGTTCTTATGATGATTGCTTTGGTGCCTAATGGTGGTCATATAGTGACAACTACTGATTGCTACCGTAAGACTAGGATGTTTATTGAGAAAACCCTTCCTAGGATGCAGATTAAGGTATGACTTTCCTTCACATGTATATGTTTCTGTTGTACACATAAAAACTATGGAAACTGCATTCGTGCCGTGTTTTGTCATCTAAAGTCATCTTCTCTAACCTGCAATAGTCTTCCTGCATTTGTATGTCATTTATAGCTCGTGGGCTGCATTTAGATAGCTTTTCTGTTTAAGCTATTCAGTTTGTTGCTATGAGTGGTGGGTTTCCTGTTCTTTCTCTCACGTGAAAACCTTTGTGGATGATGGATAATACAAACATGTATATGACTGGAGCAAGTAGTTTCAGTAAGCAAACTTCAATGCTTATATTAAACAGTTGCAAGTAGTTGCTCTTGGCCTGAAGTTAGTTAATTACGTACTGGCTTACACTTGAATTATTATCTAGTTCTCCGTCTAATTTTTTGAAAGTTTCCAACACATACCTTATGTTCAAAAATCAAAATCAGGAACAACATCAGACTCTTAATCCCATAATGAGTTGGGGTCGGCTAACATGAATCGTCATCTTTTCCTCTCCCTTTTCAATCCTGCATGAGAATGAAGTGAAAAAGTATTTCGATCATTTTCATTAAAAAACTACCCCAAATGAAGTAATGAACATCACCAATATCACGCTTCAAAGCCTTGAGGAAGTAGTTTCTTTCTGTTACATGTGTTTGCTTGAGTGATACTGCATGTATGTAATATCTTCACTGAGTATTTTTTGTTCCCTCTGGTGGGCTGTAGAATATATTTGGTATTATGTTATTGGAGATCAGATCCTTCTGCTAATCGTCAAAGCATCATTGGTGCTTTTACTGAAAATGCAGGCTACTGTCATTGATCCTGCTGATGTGGAAGGCCTGAAGACTGCATTGGACGAGAATAACGTAAGTGTACCAAATGAAGAATGTTTCCGCGTAGGGGTTGCTTGGTTTGAGGGTAACTGTTACATGGGTGATGGAGAGCAAAGGCAAAAATTAGAAGAGTGATGAATTACTTTTACCCCCTTAACGAGCTAGTTATAACCTATCTTCCTCTCTTCTTCTTTTATCCACCGCCACTACCTCTTACTTTCCTTTGTATTATCCCTAACAATTATCCCAATTCCTGATTCAAGCATGCCCTTGTTTATCTTCCCATTATCTTGTCTAGGGTGTTTAAATTCCAAATTAGCGGTTATTTGTAACATACAATGATCCTCTGAGTTATTACTCCCATAAAGGGTACTACATTATCCTATGGGGGAGAAGAGCTTACCCCTTAATGAGCTAGTTATAACCTGTTTTAATCTTCTTGCATTATGCTCTACCTCTTACTTTCCTTTGTAATTCCCCTAACAATTACCGCTGTAGTGTGTAAGATGTTTTAAATTCCAATTTAGCGGTTATATGTAACATGCAATGATCCTCTGAAATTTCGTTTGTAGGTTGCTCTTTTCTTCACAGAGTCGCCTACCAATCCATTCCTCCGATGTGTTGATATCAAGCTAGTATCAGAGCTTTGCCACAAGAAAGGAGCTTTGGTCTGCATAGATGGAACATTTTCAACTTCTCTTAACCAGAAAGCACTGCCTTTGGGCGCTGATCTTGTTGTCCATTCTATGACAAAATATATGGGAGGGCACAATGATGTATGTTAGCATGTTTCCATTTACTAGGTCATTTTGTAAATTGCTACCGTCACTTGTCTGCTTTTGCTTTTTTGGTTGACAGTTGTATTCAGTTTGCATTTCTGCCATCTTTTTTCTGTAGGTGCTTGGTGGTTGCATCAGTGGTTCAGAAAAGTTGATCTCGAAAATTCGCTATGAGCACCACATTTTCGGTGGCACCCTTAACCCGGTAGGTATCCCTGGTATAAAAAATGAATGGTCGTATATCATTTATTAACCATTGTTAATTTGATGTTGACTACTATGCAATGATCAATGTTGTTCTTGCCTCCCTAGTGTTGATTCACTTGACAGACTTATGCTCCTTGCCTACAACGTACTGTGGAGTTTGTAGGTTCTACATTGGGTTCCTCATTTCACCGAACTGATATTGCTTTTCGCTTCTCATGTTTTTCTTGAATTTTTCAGAATGCCTCATACCTGATTATTCGTGGCATGAAGACCATGCATCTCCGTGTGCAGCAACAGAATACAACTGCAATGAGGATGGCCGAAGTTTTAGAGGCACATCCCAAGGTATCTCACTAAAAATCCTTGTCCAATTGGACTCGATGCTTATGACTTTTTTTTTGAAAATCAAGCCCAGCTACTTGTACTGCTTTAAAGTTATGTTTGAGGGTCACAATGGATGGGTTATTTATCATGCAGTGGTCATCTTTGTATCCTCTTAGTTTAAAAAGAAAGTGGGACTTCAATTTCCTTATAGAACCCTTGGATGAATTTCACCCAACAAATTTGTACTAGCACTCAGCAAGTATGCAATGCTGTATCCTATTTACAATGTTGTCTCCATGGGATATGGCCATATGGGTAATGTTATTTGGAATTTAGTGGACTTTGTGTAGCATTGTTATGGCATGCTATTACTTTGGTTCCTCTCATGAGGCAGAGACAGACTCCAAAGTCTCAAAGGTATTCAAGGGATGTCAGTACCCTTGTTTATGCAACTCTCGATCGGCCGATGTAGTTCGACAGTTCCTTGGCAACATTTTTTTGATGTACAATGGCATGAGTAATTTAAAGTTAAAGAACCAAGTACAATGAGCTTAAACATCCGGTTTTTGAAAGCTGTAGAATAGCCTCAAGGACAAGATTGATGTAGTCTCTAAGCATGAAATATAGTGCACTAATCCAGCTGATGTTTAGAGAATCCAGTAAACGAGCCTCTTTATGACTGATGATAAATGCTTTTTTTTCTTTTCAGTTACTTCGTATTAACATAACTACTTCTCATTGCTGCATGTCTCCTTATCTAATCGTTGGGTCTCCCACAGATTATTTTCTGTATTGATATCTCTTGCTGGCTGTTCATGATATTTTACACAGTTGTGTCCAGTCTGGGCTCTATAAGTTTGGGGTTATAAAATTAGATAGTACTCTATGATTTAATCTTTATCTCCGGTCTTATTTCCTTGAACCTCATAATTTAATCATTAATAAATTGTCAATGCCAGATAAAGCATGTTTACTATCCAGGCCTTGCCAGTCACCCCGAGCATGAGCTGGCCAAGCGGCAGATGATTGGCTTTGGTGGAGTGGTTAGTTTTGAGGTGAGTGCAGTTTAGTTCCAAAGGAGGAGCGTATGTTGTAGCAAGTTTGGTAGGTTGCTAAATTTATTTTTCTGTGCTCTAAAGCTAAGTGCTATTGTATAATTCAGCTTGATGGAGACTTGGAGACCACTATTAGATTTACTGATGCATTGAAGATCCCATATATTGCTCCGTCATTTGGAGGCTGTGAAAGCATTGTGGATCCACCTGCAATAATGTCATACTGGTAAGCTATTTGGGTCCTATTATTTTGTGATGGAGATTGCTGAGTGTCAAATTCATCACCGATTGTGCACATACAAGTTGCTCAAGTTATTTGAGTCTGATCTGTAAACCATTTCACGCCTTGAATGATTGTGCTTTGGACCCTTTATGCCATGGACCACCTTGCTTTTTTTAATTTATTTTACTCCGTATTTTGTTCAAGTAAAGGTGATAATATTCAAAAAGTCTTGCTGAAGACGGGTCGGATCTTGCAACGGGTAATTTGTGAG
>JAYMSF010001856.1:0-11227 GCA_036897335.1 Silene vulgaris
TAAAAAAAATCGTAATGTGTTTAATTAAAACACCCCCCTAAACCGGAGCCAAACCCGACCCAACTGAACCGCCCCGCCTGTCATCCAAGTGTAGAACCTTAGACTGGGTTTTCTCCTAAAATCTCACTTAAATCAACTCTACGCGAAACCCTCACTCAAGTTCCAAACTCTTAACTCTCGCGACCACCACCGCCGGCGCCACCGTCTCTCCGACGACAGCCATTTTCTCCGGTGTCATCTTTCAAGGTTTCTTCTTTCCTCTTTCTTATCGTTAACTTCAATGGAATGCGACATTTTATGCGATTCATATTCCTTTAATCGCCCCTCACCATGTAAAAAGCGGAAGAAAAACAAAATTAACTCTTTAATTGATGAATATTTTCCGATTTTGAGATCTTCGGACTATTATACTGAACCGTCAATTGACGAATTAGTTGAATTGGAGGTGAAATACCCTGGTTATTGTAGTAATGTTAGGGATTTTACTGTTGGGAGGTTAGGGTTTGGGAATGTGAGATTTCTCGGCGATACGGATGTGAGGGGGTTGGATTTGGAGGGGATTGTTAGGTTTAGTAGGCATGAGGTGGTGGTTTATGAGGATGAAAGTGTGAAGCCGGATGTTGGGGAGGGTTTGAATAAACCGGCTGTTGTTACGTTGGTTTTACGAGTTGGAAGGGAGGAGGAGGGGTTTGACGGGGTTAAGTTTGGTAAGGTTGTTGATAGGTTGAGGTTTAGCGCGGATAGACAAGGGGCGGAGTTTGTTTCGTATGAACCGTGGAATGGGGAGTGGAGGTTTAGGGTTAAGCATTTTAGTAGGTTTGGGTTGAGTCTTGATGATGAGGATGATATTACTATGGATGATGTTGGTTCGGGGGATGATGAGGTTGAGATGAATGGTGGTGGTGGTGGTGGTGAGGAGGAGGTGGAGGAGAGGGAGGATGATGTTGATGACGGATTTGATGTGGGTATTGGCACTGAGCTTTCACACTCTCTTCCCGCTCATCTTGGGCTTGATCCTGCTAGGATGAGGGAAATGCAAATGATGATGTTTCATGGAGACGAGGATGACGAGTATGATGAGGCTCCATCTCGTGAGGAAATAAGATTGTCTCGTGAAAAATCTCCTTTGTATAACTCCGGGTTGAAGTTAAGTTATAAACCGAGTCCACCTCCTCCTAGGAAGACTCCGGTACCATTGCTCGAGTATAAATCTAATAATTTTGATGTAAATGCTCCTGGAACTCTTCTACTTACCCAGCAGAATAAAGGGTTTCCTTGGAGAGTGGCTAAACCTGAGGGTTTTAGACTAGAGAGTAACCATGAAACACCGGTATCTAGTTATCACTCTCGAAATATAGTTGACGCAGGATTGTTTATGGGTCGATCGTTTCGTGTGGGCTGGGGCCCTAATGGTGTCCTTATCCATAGTGGCACGCCTGTTAGTAGCAATAGTGGTAAAGGGATTTTATCTTCTGTGATCACTGTTGAAAAGGTTGCGATTGATAAGGTTGCTAGAGATGAAAATAACGAAGTGAAGCAGGATGCTGTTAGTTTGCTTTTCGATTCTCCTTTAGAACTGCACCGGTCTTTGGATCATAGTGTGGAAGAAATTGAGTTTGGTCCGTTCAATTTATGCCTTCAGAAAGTCCTCTGTGATCGTTTAGCCCTCTCAGATATCTGTCGGTGCTATACAGATGTGGTTGAGAAGCAGCTTGACGTTGTTAGTTTACCTGCTGTTCATTTGTCTCTTATGCACCAAGTATATGTCTGGGAGCTCATCAAGGTCCTTTTTTCTGAGAAAGATACTAACGAACAGCTTGCGGCCAATGATCACGAGGAAGAGATGATGTTAGATGGAAAAGCGAGATCCGCTGACATTGATACGGAAGCACTCCCATTGATTAGGAGGGCAGAGTTTAGTTCTTGGTTACAAGAGACTGTTTATCATCGGGTGCAAGATGATGTGAACGGCTTGGATGACTCCAGTGATTTAGAACAGATACTCCTCCTCTTGACTGGGCGACAGCTGGATGCTGCTGTTGAATTGGCTGCTTCAAGGGGAGATGTGAGGCTGGCATGTTTGCTAAGTGAGGCTGGTGGATCTATGGTGAATCGATCTGATGTAGGTCAGCAACTAGATATATGGAGAATAAATGGAATGGACTTCCACTTCATCGAGAAGGATAGGGTTCGGCTTTACGAATTGCTTTGTGGTAATATTCATAGTGCTTTTTCTGGAATAAGGGTTGACTGGAAAAGATTTTTGGGGCTCTTGATGTGGTATGAATTACCTCCAGACACTTCCTTGCCTGCAGTTTTTCGCACTTACCAACACCTTCTTACTGAAGATAAAGCTCCGTATCCTGTTCCAACATATATAGATGAGGGACCAATCGAGGTGAATGTTGATGTTGTAAAAGAAGGAAGGTTTGATCTTGCTTATTATCTCATGTTGCTTCATGGTAATGAAGATGGTAAATATGATCAACTGAAATCTATGTTCAGTGCTTTTGCTTCAACTGATGATCCACTTGACTACCATATGATTTGGCATCAGCGTGGAATTCTTGAAGCAATTGGCGCTTTTACTTCTGACGATCTTCATATTCTCGATATGGCATATGTTTCCCAGCTTCTGTGTGTAGGAAAATGCCATTGGGCCATTTATGTCGTCCTTCACATACCTTACCGTGAAGATTTTCCTTATTTGCACTCTAATGTTATTCGGGAAATCTTATTTCAATATTGTGAAACCTGGAGTTCTTCTGATGAGCAGACTAAGTTTATTGAGGACTTGGGCGTTCCATCCCAGTGGTTGCATGAGGCTATGGTACGTCTTTGTTCCGTTATCCTTCCTTGTCTTATTAGTCTCTGTAATCTGTAGGACCGGTACTTGTTCTGGTTTATTTGGAAGATTAGAAATGCCAAAATTCACATAAGTTTTCATTTCTTTTCTTTTCATTACATTGAATATTTGAATGTAAATTCTTTTCTAATTATCATGCGCCTTGCAAGAGTTGTTTGGCTGTGCATGGTAACTGGTAAGTCACTTGACATTCATAGATGAAGTTAGGGGGAGTAAGTCAATTCTTGCATATTGTAGCTTTTGTAGGAATTGAATTCTTGCCAATCTCAAGTTCTCTCATTGAGCATTTTTTGGCAACCAAAATGCAATAGCTGCAAATTTTAGGATCTCCAAATCACATGACGTGTAATATCTACCAAACAGCCACCTGATTTGTTTATCATCAGTTAATTGGGTTTGTTTTTCACATTTAGCTCTCGTTCACCAGTGAGATTAACTGTGTTAGTAGATTTGTCTATACAAGCCTACCTTTTTCGGTACCGTACTGTTGAAACTGCGATCTTCCTGTTCAGAACTTGATGCATGGATGGTGATGTGATTTGTTTTTAAAGGAAATAGTAATTTGAATAATTCACTACAAATCGATGACTTTCATGTTTTTGTTACACCTGTATTTTTTTAATAGAAACTAGCTGGAACCTTAGAATTAGCCAGTTTGTTAGGGTGTAGGCACATTATCCTTTGATTTGTTGGAAATTCCTATCATAAAAAAGGTTAAATCTATTAGCTTAAAACTAGAGACAGATGAGAGATGTCATGAGTAGAGATATGTTAAGGTACCTTAGTTCCTTAGAGTAGGAAGACTGATGTTGTTTAATCATCATTTGAAGTTGCTGTGAACAAATTGGCTTTGAATTCACATGAAATTGAAAAAAGACATGAGTACTTGTTTTCTCTTTACATACAACCTACAACATCTAACAAACCTACCTAGAAGTCTCATTACTTAGTCGAGGACATTTTTGTAGTTGTATTTTCAAGTAGGCAGATAATGGCAACGACAAAATTAATTTGCACACGATGAAATTAGGTTAATCAACAATGAAATCGTTATCACACTTTATACATTGACTAATTGACTTTTGCATTCAAATTTTCAGCAAGTCCTTTCCTAATAGTGACAAGTGCTTGTTATTTATTATTCCTGTAGGCTGTTTACTTCCAATACTATGGAGATTCTTCGAAGGCCCTCGAACACTACATTAAATGTGAAAGTTGGCAAAAAGCTCATTCAATTTTCATTACATCAGTTGTTCATTCTTTATTTTTGTCAGGTAACGTTCAGAACTTTTCTCAAAATTCATTCTTTGTCCTGTTGAGTAGGTTATGAAGTTCCAACATACTTCATTGATGTTTTTATATTGCTGGTGGTTTCTTAACGTATATTTCGAACTATCTATAGTGGTAGCTGTAGCTGGTGGGGCACGATTTTGCTTTAGAGGACTTCCGTTTTTAATCTTATTATAGCTTTTCCTTCTAAGCGTGATATTGCAGTAGCTTTCAGGCAACTATGTTTTGTTTAGCTCTAGTGAGAGAGGTGCCGTGATGGGATGTACAAAGCTATGTTGTTGCTAGGTAAAGGAGTCGTTCCAAATGATCACTCTGCTGTGTAGCTTCGAGGGCGAAAGCTCACTTTGACTGATAAGTTCGGAATGGAAAACTGATAAGTAAGCTCACTTTGACTGAGAACTTCGGAATTGAAAACTCATAAGCTAGTAGGAGGTGGGGGATAGTGCTTTGTTTGATTGAGTCAGTACCGTGAGGATAGAGGTGGGGGATAGTGCTGCCACCAATACATGATGATGATGAAAATATGACTATGCCTCCAAGACCTGTGTCCCTGCCTAATTGCATTAGCTTTTCACTTTAGACACGCTCGTCTTAGGCTTTTGGTGCCTTTTAACCCTGTTGTGGCGCAGCAATTCTGAATTGGCCAAGGTGTCAGAACAAGTCCATGGATTTTTATGCATTTAAACTTTTACGATGAGCACTTGATATGGGATATCGATTAAAAGTCACGAGGGTAATATATAAAAAAAGAAGCAAGAAGACAAAAGCCTCAAGTTCATGAATGGATCTTATCTATCGAAGAAAAGTCGCTATGAAGTGTCTGTTTATGTCCCATACAAGCATACAACAGACAAAGCCTATTAAATCTTTTTAGTATACACTGGGACCTTTTTTTTTTTTTGACATAGTATTCTTTAGTTTCTGATGCTAGCAACCCTAATGATTGTTCAAATAATTTTGTCTCTAGCGAGACTATAGTTTTAGTTAAGTTAACATTGCTTGTGCCTTAAGTGGTTCTTCGACAATTCCTGTCTGGTTTCGAATTTTAGACCTCGCAAAACCTGATTGAAATTTGAAAATATCCGAAACGCAAATACCCAAAACAAATAACCTTATTGCACCCCAACCCGAGTAAACCTGAACCGAATCGAAATATGAACCGAATTTAACATTTCGTTAAATGCTCAAATCTGACTGAAACTGAACTAATTCAATCTGAGCTGATCCAAGTCATCCAACCAAAGCAAAAGACTCATTCTTCTAACACCCTTTTTTGTATGAATTGGATTGTTGTTGCTTGGTTCTACTGATATTATAGTGTAGTGACAATTGTATTGAATCGACAGTCGGCACAAATCACTCACGTCCAACTCAATGATGGTCCAACTAAAATCTCACATTATTCCATAGTGACCCGACTGAACCTGTACCCACCCTTAATAGTTCAAACTGATTGAGATAGCTCAATCGTGACTCTAGAAAATCATCTTTTCACTGTGAAAACAGTCTCCTCATTATGATCTGTGTTATATTTTTATCTTCTTTAGCGCTATTATTGGATTCCATTGCTTAGCTTGTATTTTCTTTTTTTCTCCCCCAGCATTCTCACTTTTTCTTAAACCACGGCTAAAGTTTATAGCTAATTTTGATATGAGATTTCGGTTTTCTTCTTGTTTGAAAGTCGATATACTAATTGTTTTATACCTTATGGTTCCATATGGGTGAAATTGATCAGTCTAATGGTTTACACAAATGCAGACAAAGACTCAGAGATATGGAGGTTGGCAACTTCGATGGAAGATTCCAAGTCAGAGATCGAAGACTGGGACTTGGGAGCTGGAATATATATATCATTTTATATGTTAAGAAGCTCTTTGCGGGGCGACGACGATGATATGACCAATCTGGTACATATATTGAGATCTTACATCTTACACTATCTTATGCTATGTTTGGTCTGTTTCGTTTGAGGAATATTTTCGCAATCTACAGTAATAAAACTTACATCAAATACGAAGTAACTTTTATACAGCAAAATGTTTAGATAAAGATATCAACTGAGTAGATGTCTGCTCAAACTTGGACGATGAGATTATGAGACTAAATTAAGTAATTGTCATTGGTTAATCTCTAGTATATGTAGTCTTAATAATAAATCTTTACTGGATAAGTTATTACGTTGGCAAATAGCATGAACCGGGAGAATCTTGATATCTAAACTTTCTCGTTATTGAGATCAATGCAACTCCTCTATGAAAAGCAAGGGCTCTGGGGTATATTACTTGCTTGGAACATAGGCTTACATGAGTACATATCATATATTCGGGGGTTGTGGACTTGTGGGGTAGGGGCTGGACCACTGGGAAAGGAAGTGGTGGGTATGTACATGTAGTGCAGGAAGGAGATCTGAAGAACGATAAGGAAAATGAAACAAAGATAATATGTCATCTTTATCTTGATTAAGAATTGGTGTATTTCTTGCTGCTTGCTGACCTGTAGGTCTGTCCTAAATCGAAGTGATACTCCAGGGTGTGAACTGTTGGGCTTGCTTTGGTGTATGTGGAAGGAGCAAAAGTTCATGTAAAATTTTCGAGGACTAAGACCAATTATCCTTTTTGTTCATATTTGAGGCTTGTCCTTGCTGGTAATGATGAAGCTGAAATGGATATTGGGGATTTCAGCATTGTTGAGCCTTTTTAATTATGTAGTCCAACATCTGTGTTTTGTGCTCCATTGATCCCATCAGATGAAAATAGGTTTGAGGATCTTTAATTAGTCGGGATGGATACTTTGGCCAGGGAACACCCTTTACTTTTTCCTTTTTGTATATTTATCACAACTACACTTGACACGTCTCTCTGTTTGGAATTTAAGTGAGAGAATTAGGATTATGTCGATTCTGCTTCCGAAGGAACCTTTAAGATTTAGAGTTGAGGGTGTGGAGTGTGGACCATATATAATTATCAACTTAAGATGCTGATAGGGATGGGATAATGGTGTCTTTCCAATAGTCTGGATTCTGGTGCGGATGTTGGATAATAGCGTCTTTAAAATAATCGGGATGAAAGATAAGCCTGTGGATTTCTTGTGGTTGTTGGTGATTTTATGCGTCTTCCTTGTTCCGTCTTTCATTAGCTCATGTACTGTTCTATAAGAGCAATAAAACAGGGGACTTATTGAAAGGTTCTTCAGTCAGAGTCAAACCCATTAGAGAGGTAAAATGAATATATCTGTGATACAAATTCCTCATTTCTGTTGGTAAAAAATAGGAACATGGGGTACATGTGAAACCCAAAAGAGAGGTTCCTTATTTAGCTATTCAACGGTGAATGTTATCACCGATGAATTCCATCAAGTTATATTTGGTAATTTGAGGTCTGAAAGAGACTGGAGAAAGTGAAGGATTTCACATGGACTGTACAATTGGGTCAAGATTAATGAAGTGTAAGAGGATGAATGCATCTCTTTTTCACTGTTATGGCATCTGGCTTTGTTTATTATCAATAGATTGTGTTTCCATGGATTTTTGTTTGCCTTGTATTCAAGTACGTGTGCTGTGTCAGAATTCTGAGGATTATGGGAAGTCTTTAAAATCCCCGTCTTTAGAAGAGTCAAATATTATTATTGGTCTAGAAGACTAGAATTATGCACACAAGTCTCAGCATAGAGCAGTCTACCAATACCTTGCTGTAAGGGAATTTTCTGAGCATTTTCGGTGATGTACGGGACAACTTATACACCAATCCATCCATCTAATATTGTCCCCATTAAACTTTCTTGTTAAGTGATGTCGACTTTTGAGTAAACTTTTCTCACGAACATTCACTGTCTACACCTCTCAAAAAAATACACTATCTACAAGATTTTTTGGATGATAATTTGAAAGTTTTTGCTAGTTTTACAATGTATCCCTACATATAGTTCCCGATATCAGTGATCAAATCCCACAAATGTTTGACCACCAAACGTATACAGGGAGTATATAAAGGGATGATTGTTTTGGTGGAACACTTAATGTGCTGTTGCTGTATCTACTCGTTTCTTGTGCAATAATTGTGTATGAATTTGAAACTGAGAACATCAGGAGGAAAGCCATCGCTCTCTTAGGGCTCAGATTTTTCTTGTCTGCAAGCTTATGTAGCCCTTGTCTCCGTTGATAAAGGTGACTAATGAAGTTAAATGTGTGGTCTTTATTGTAGCATCCTTTGGAGAGCAAAAGGTCAGCTTGTAAGGAGTTCTTGGATCATCTGAACAAGTCTTTGGACGTACTCCAAAGCAGACTACCCATGGATGCAAGGTATGCAAATTTTATTCCTTTATTTATTTGTACTTGAAAACCTTTTATATCCTCCTTTGTTCCCACTATTTTAAAAAGCAGAAATGCAGTAAAATTAAAGTATCGTCAACAATTTTGGCCTTGCTTCAGGGTTGCCTATTCCAAGATGTCGGAAGAGATTTGCAGTTTGCTGCTGTCTGATAGTGGCGAAGATTCGACACGTGAGGCTCAGCTAAGCTGCTATGACACGGCAGCCACAGCCCCTATTCCTGAAGATATCCGTTCCTGTCATTTGCAGGATGCACTGTCGTTATTCACTTGTTATCTTGCCGAGGCAGCCAGTTAAGCTTTATTTACATTGTGCCCTGGGTTGATTTTCTTATAATTGACAAAGGTGGCTTGCAACGTTTCATTTACCGCCACTGAATTGAGTTGACATTGCTCACAACTCGGAAGTCAGGAGCGTCTTTTAATTCATTTTTGTTATTTGTTTGGCCCTCTAGTTTCCATCAGTGCTTGTGATGCAAGTAAGACTCTCAATCGCTCCCCTCATTCTAAGATGATGCCATGTTATATTGAGCGACACTTGTGTGAAATCATTGTATGCATACCACAGAACCATGAGAACCTAATTATTAAACAAGGGATATAGCTTTAGAATGGCATAGCTGTCTAGATACAACTGATCTCGTGTAAGTTTTTTTTGTAATGGTCTTAAAGTCCGACAACAATGTTTGTATTTTGTATAAGTTCTGAGGCTAATTTGAACAAGCTTGATCGCCGAGTCCGGTTGAGCTGTGTTTATGTTAAGCCTGTAGGAGCTGCTTAATTGAGTGGAATTTTGGATATAAGTTGGAGTATTTTTTCGTATCTTTGAGAAATCTCGAAAAGGTCCATGATATAGCTCCCTTAAGTTAGATCATAACTAGACCGGAAAATGGATTTTGACATGTTTTACATTTGTTGGGTTGACACTTGACAGTTGATGTTAATGATGCAGTTTTTGTGCATTCAGACTTTTCTAATTTTGCGTTTGATGTATGGTATTGGAGAATTTTTTTTATCGACATGACCTGATGCTCCTACCGTAGTTATAATGACACCCGTACTATATGGACATGTAAGCGAAGAATTATTTATGAGAGTGAGAACAAGAGCCCTTTAGAGATCATGGTTGTGATTAGAGATGGAGGTGATTACGATGGGTGATACTGCGAAGGGCAGATTAGGGAGGTGAGGTGGCCAGTGGGTGGCACCGGTTAAGTAGAGGATCAGGTTACGCTCCAAGATAATCTTTGATATGAATATCTGTAGTTGCCTCGGGAGTAAGCCCAATCCGTTTGCGTGCACCTTGTGTATGAGCCTATATAGTGCGACTGAGTATGTCATTTCGGGATTGGAGCTCTTGTGCTTAAGGAAAGTCTCCAGCTTGCGAATAATCGTTTAGAGGCATCCTGTATTTGGTTGAAGTCATTGTAACATGTTGAGCAGGTTCACAGGTTATGTTGTTACTAAGCTTGGATGGTTGGTGCAAAACGAGGGGGAAATCCGGGGTCACCATTTCTGGACCATTATTCGGTCAAAAAGCAAAAATCTTCTGTAATAAAACTGAATATCAGCCGCTGATTGATCAGAAAATTACATGAAAAATCTTTTGGCCGCTAATTGGTCATAATATGGCAAAGTTTTTCAGTCGTCGGGAACTAGTGACCAACGTACATATAGTCGAAAAGTTTCCTACTAACATACATAGACGACTTTTGGTCAGAAATGTTACTGTCCGGTTGGAAAATTAGCTTTACTGACTGATAAGACGCCTCTCCGCCCATTCAAGACGATCGGAGTAGGACCAATTTCATATCGTGTTGCGTGTAATTCACTTCTTAGCTAGCCGGTTAATTTCTTACTCACTATCGGAGTTGGACCAATTTCATATCGTGTTACATGTAATTCACTTCTTACCTAGCCGGTTAATATTACTCCGTATATTCTTATGTTGCGAGTTCGCTTCATTATCAAGGTCTTTTATGTTTATAAAGCTATGTGATTCTTTCTAATTCCATTTTTTTTTATCATAATTTAGAGCACTTTGAATCAAATTTTCTTACAACCTTTGTGTTCTACTAAAGAATCGTTGATGTATAAGAATTCAGACACATGCTTAAGATTCCCTTTTATCCAGTTTGGTTGGTGCTCAGTAGGGTCAAGAATCCTTTGAATATGTTGCTCCTATTATGTTTGTTTGCAAAATACACTTTAGAAATGGTATATAAAAAACACCACTAATTTTTGTTGTTGCAATATATCTACAGGTAATGCCCCTTCACACCAAAAAAGAGCCAATATTATCCAACATGTTGTAAAATACGGAGTAGATTCTAATCTAAAATCAGTATTGAGCTTTTGACCTATTTCGAGCCGAGTTTTGATTGAGTAAAATTTTCTTAAGATAGCGGTTTCGTTTTAAAATAAAAATGGGTCAAATATTCAAGTATGCTCGCACTTGTATATATAGGATAAATCTTTTATTTTTTCCTCTGTACATTCTTTTTTTTGTCTAATCTATTTTATCTAACCGTTTTAAATTTAAAACAAATATTATCGTCTTAAACCTATGAATGTAGATATTTGAGGATTAATGGACAAAAATGACGGAAAACAAAAGAGGGTCCTAAAAAGGTTCTTTGAATATTCATCCACAACCACATGACTAAGAGATTCGTCTTTTTCTTCTTCTTCTTTTTTTTTTTTTTTTTTGTTTTTTTTTTTTTTTTTTTTTTTTAAAACTCAGAAAA
>JAYMSF010001857.1:0-11225 GCA_036897335.1 Silene vulgaris
CACATTTAATTTGCCATGTCACATTAGCCTTTTAATTATATTATATAGATAGATATAGATATTAGCTTCAATTTAGTTTTATCTTAATTAATATGAGTAGCTAAATCTTCATTTAGAATTCTAGGGATCAACATGTAGTAAATTAGGATCTAAACTTCAATCTGCAGTCGTCGATTAATCATTGTTGAACCAAAAATTACGTTTTAATCAACAATTAATTAGTTAAAGGCCACGATTAGTTAATAAATTTAAGAATTTCAACCTAAGAGCGAAAGTGGGATTGTTATATAGTTATATGACTTGCATGTGATCGGTAGGACATTTAACTTGTAACGAGAGCTCATTTGCTTAATCCTAGGATGATATTGATCTAAGATGTATCTTACTCCGTATTTGTTTAGCCTGATTGATTATTACCGATTGTTCTCGTCATCCCCGAATTATTTCATTGCGAAATCAAGACCCTAGACTCTCTTTATTGATTAATTAATCTAGAATTGTACTTGTATAGTTTTTTTTTTCTTTTTTTCTTTTTTTCTTTTTTTAGATAACGCTAGAATTGTATAGTTAATAGTGGTAACAACTTTCTCTCGACCCTACTAACCCGCTAGCTGTTTATATATTAGTAGTAATAACTTGGGATATAGGATTATAGGTGACGCGACTTAAACCCTGATCACCTCGCCTGTTTCTGTTTAATAGTTAATACTTCTACAAGGCTGAATCAGAATTTAATTGTTGTTGATTAATGTTTAAAGCATTATCAAATCGTACATCTTGAGTACAAAATTTCATTTTCAAATCCAGAATGCAAAACAAAATCAAACATGCATTAATTAAAGTTCTATCACCATCAAAATTTGGTTAAATGCAGTCAGAAAATTGTCCACAAAGTAAGCTTCTCTACCTCTCCAGCAACATTACCAATTCACAATGTGGAGTATGAGGAAAAAGATCAACAGCCATGGCCTTGACAGGTTGGAAGGGTTCTGACATCGGCATAGACTTCAACCTGTGTCGTGCCAGGCCAGCATTGCTTATGTGTTTCCATGCTCGACCTTTGTTGGCGCCTTTCTCGTTAATTTCAGACGATGGTGTGCATAGTTCAATTGCATTCGCCATCAGAGTCTCCGGGTTACAAGAAATGTACCTGCCCATCAAAAAGATCAGTGAGTCAGACGGTCTCACACTCTCACATGTCAGACTAACACAAAAACTTGAGGCGTTCTTTATATGATATATGGTTCATGGGTTGGTCACAAATATGAAACTGATTCATAAAAACTTAAACGGGAAAAGATTGGAAGAGTTTCAGTTGTGGACTCGGGGTATTAGCAATGGTCGTAGTTTTATACAACCTTCTTCCACTCCCCATAAGGACACATTATCATATACTATTATAAACTTCTATTTCTCCTCAAAGTTAAAATCTCATATTTTTTCTGTGATCCCCCCTTCTCTCTCCTTTTTATGATATGAAACTTATATTTTACGATTGCTAATACCCTAAGAAAAGCACCAAACCGCAAATAGTTCTTTTTCCCTAACATTTTGTTAGCCTTTGAAACCCTCATTAAGAGAAGTAAGTTAGTCAATGAGAAATACGCTTAATATGAAACCTACGTGGTAATGGGAAGACAGGAGGAATAGAGATGCTTAGAATGACTTACACAAGCCTCTTTAGACGTGCATGAGTCCTCAGAGCTTTTAATACCTATTTAAGAAAGAAGCTCTCAATTCAGTACGTACGCATGCCAAGAAAGTAGGAAACAAAAATAGAAAAGAGGGATCCACGAAATAAATAATCCTTTACAAAAATAATTAAGCTTTAGAACAATTAAAGCTTTTAAGGTTTGGTCAGAACTTAACTTCAATCTAAGTATGTTGCTCAGACTTAGGTGCAAGGGTTGAAACAGAGTATGTGTAGAAAATGTGAAGTTTTTATGTTTTGGTCGAAGTGTATTATAGAAGTGGTGTCATGTTGTGTCAGAAAGAGTAACATGCTGAAAAGTAATAGAAGGGCAAAGTAAAGTGTCAGTATAACTAAGGTAATTAACAAAAGATAAACAATAACTACTACCAAGAAATTGCATGGTGATCAACGGACCACATACTGAATGGAAAAAGAGGATGCTACTCACAATGGGGTGTAGGCCAGAACGAGGAGGATCGACAATAGCAACAACATTCTTAAATTGCTGCTTTTTGACATTCCCATCTTCAGAAGTAGTCTTCTGAGCACTGTTTGTCATATCTTCTGTACTTGTTGAGTCAGATGCATCGCCACTTTCCTTGAGCTCTTCATTCAAGCACTTCTCAGTGCCTAGTTCGTTATCCAATAATGTTATTCCATTTCCAACTCTCTCTTCGTCTGTTTCACTCTTTTCTGATAGTTCTGACGTGTCATACTGTTGCTCAGAATATTCTCTGAGGAGAGACCCCATGACATCCTCAGCCTTCATATACAGCACACAGATAGCAAGTTACGGAAACTGATTACCATATGAGTTATGGTTAAATCGTAATTAGCTAAAGTTAACATAAAGTATAATTCTTGCAGCTTTCTGGCATGAGGGCAAGAAAATGGTGAAGTTGAAAAGAATGGTCAGTTGAACCCTTTGAAATGGAGGGAAAGAGGGGAGGGGGATTGGAGGAAAGGAGTTTCCCTCCAAATCTTTCCTTTGCGGAGGGGAAATAATTTTCCTTGGAGAGGGGGAATGGAGGAATCCATTTTCCCTCCCCTTCAAATCCCTCTACCCAATTGTGCTATACAAGCAATGGAAATTGTCTCCTTTCAACTCCCTAGTCCCTTCCCTCCATTTCCCTTCAAATTCCCCTATCCAAACAAGGCCGAAATGTCTCATGGCTCATTTCAATTCCCTTAGTAATGCACCTTTGAGGGAAGTAATGAAATTTTATGAAAAAATCATGCTACTTGTAGCCTGCCATTTCAAGTTTCAATTAAATATACACAAAACTATTCCTTCATATTATGACCACCTACCAACAATCCAATACGAGAAGTTAACATTCACAGACCTAATATTCAGTAGTCAATAACATTAACAGACGCTCACCTTTCCACATATGAATTTACAGTTTGTAATGCCATTTATCTCAGCATTCTTTTCTGCATCAGATACTGCAGACGCATTCATTTCAATGCCAACCACCTGAAAGGAGTACACAATCCTCAATTAAAGGGCAAGTGAAATTTGATCTAGTAATATTTATTTATTTTGTTGGCGTGAAGGGAGACACAACGGCAGTGTTTATGTTGATGGCATCCAAACCCACGTCATGAGTTCCACTCATCAATGACATTATTTCTTACAACTGTATCGAGGTATATAATAACTGAAAGGTGAAAATGAAGCTAAAAATATTCTAATGAAAAACCACCCTGATCAAAGTAGAGTCATATCTAGTCTAAAAGCAGAAAGGAAGTTATTTGAGAAAACAATTTGTAGAAATTGGTAGCAGTAAGCTGGCCTTTAGATGTATACCCTTATAGGGTCCGTGCCAAGGATTAGCCATAATGCAACTTTAGTGAAGCTCGGCTTTCTATGTCAAATATTTAGTGGCTTTGTACATGATTCTCAACCTATGTATAATTCTCTATATTGTGGCCCTAGACCCCTATTTTTCTGGCCCAAACCAAATAGCATTGAAATGAATGAAGGATATAAGAGCTTGGAATATTACCATACCAACACGGTTGGCTAAAGTCAGGCCAATTGTACCCGTCCCACAGCATACATCAAAAAGTAGGGTATCTGGTCCAAGACCAGCCCAGTCTCCTGCAAGAGAATACAGCTTTTCCGCAGCAAGAGTATTAACCTGCAAATTAGTAACCCTCTCATGTTAGAAGACTGGGACTTAGAGCAACAATCAGCTATGGCAGTTGAGAGAAACCTGGAAGAATGCAGTAGGTGATATGGAAAACCGAAGATTGCCAATATAATCATGAATCCTTGCTTCACTGACAGCATCCACCTTATCCGCTTCGGAAATGGTTTCTGATATAGGCAGTAAACGCAATGGAGCATCGGCGGGAGCTGCATTGGATATGCCCTTGTGATCCTGACCAATATTCAGAACAATAATCTCAGCTTACAAAGCAGGCCATTTTGAATTTGCCATTAGAAAGGAACTATATATTAGTACTGAGATTTGATTCTGGAAATTCTAGCACCACCTTTCAGATATCTCCAACAGTCCAACATGCCATGGATTGTAGATTTAACCCTGAAATTATCTTTACTGAATTACCTTGAAGTGTAAGCAAGGTGGATGTTTGCCATATAAAAAAAGGGCAGGTAGGGGAATGAGGTGATTAATATGAAAGCAAATTTTTTTCCTGTTGAAGCTAGAATGAAGGAGAATTCCCTGAAAGTGACTTCGTCATATGAGATGGAAACTAAGTGACCCACCAGTTGGGAGTTGGGACTTTAGAAAACTTGAAGAAAGACAAAAAAAACATTGTGAGGGATAACAAAAGACATACAAAAAACTGAATAAGGGTGATCGAGATTAAATGGGTTAATTGGGAAAGAAAAGGTGGCATTGGCGTGTGGTGAAGGAGGCAAATAATTCACAGATGTTGGTTTTGTATTGATACCTCTTGCCCAATGGAAACCTAGTTTCCTTCCTCCAGAATGAAGAGTTCTGAACAAAGTTCAGATCCATTTAGGATTTCCTAACTTACTCGGACGCCAAAATATACCATTTATTTTTGTTTATTTTCAACTCCTAAAATTATCATTTGAATCTCTTGTTTTTAACATTTCATATGTTTTCTACTCCGTCCAATTTTTTCTTTTCATCCCAACTCTTTTTACACGATTTTTAGAAAGTTGCAAGTTCACGTTTTCAAACTTTTGGGGAGAAAATACGTGAAGGGTTAGAGTAAACATAGTTGTTGAGGAGATAGGAACTAGGAAAGTGTTCGTAAAGGAAGTGAGGGGGTGGTGTCGTCTCGTGGAAAGGTCAGGGTGGAAGACCAGGGTGGACGGGGAGAATAATGGAGGTCGGATGTGGAGGACACAAAGGGGTTGATGTAGTGGAACAAGGAGATGACAATTGACAACAGGTAATCATTTGATGCAGGTGGGGTTGCTGCCAGCAATAGTCAGCCAGCCACTAGATGGTGGACTGAGTGGTCGTCTTCCCCAAGGGAGATGAAGATTGGTCCGTCAGAAGAAGACAAAAAGAAACAGAGAGAGAGATGGAAATAAGTGGTGGTCGAGTAATATGTTTACTTTAAGTTCCAGAGAGTTTAGAGTTAGGAAGTCTTGTTTAGTGATTACATGGTTGGTTGTCCGAGAAGCCCCCATTTTTATTCAATTAGATTAGATTATGCTTAGTTATAGTTATTTTATGGTCAATTGCATCCCTGTACACCCGGTGGAAATGAGAATTTTTTTGGAAGGAGTGCGAAGGACAAGTGGGAAAGAAAAATAAAACTTTTCTATCGGAAGTTTTTTGGTATGATGTGATATTCTCTTAATTCTTAAAAGATTTTTCACTAATCTAGAGCATTTTCCTTCTCAAACTTACACAACTCATTTAAGGTAATATGTTATGAGATGTCAAGAGGACAAAAACAATACATCCATTAGACCGAAACTACACAGCTCATTATTGTGATAAAGCAATAGAGTATTCCGTGCAATAAAAAAGGAAGTAGATATGCCACCTGGAGAACTAATGCAGTTAGAGGCAACGGCGGGGAAGAAGAAGTGGCTCCAGTAGTGAAAGCTTTCGCTAGTTTCTCGAGTTCGATACGTACAAGATCATCTTCATAACCCTCAGTGGAAACCTACACGAAATGTACGAAACGTTAGTTTAGAACCTATAGGTAATTGGGTTGGTCAATTCAATTACTGGTTGGCAGAACATGGATCATTGGATCATATCGGATTTGTGTTTGGTTCGTCTCACTATTCTGTCAAGTTGCGCTTGCTTTCGGTAAGCATTGGGAATGGTTATTATCAGCTTATCTCAAGTTAGAGTTTTGTAATTTGTATCACACGATACCTAAAGTGTACGTCATTTTGCGAAGAACTACCGAAAAAATCATTTTCTCCAAAAACTACCTAAAACTTTAATTCTATTGTCGATAAATACCATAATCGCTGTTTTGGCGAAAAACGTCCAGCTTCTGACATCAACTTACCTCATGTTTTATGCAAAAACTGCCTGGCTTTCTTTTCTTTTACATAAAGTAGCAAACTTTTTTTCCTATTTTCCCAAAACCAATCTTATTGTCGACTTTAGTCATTCATCTTTAACTTCCTCCTTTTGGAGAAGCTAAGCATTAGTTTTGCTCGACAAAAATAAACCCCAAGGTTATGATTTCGGTAAGTCAACACCGGTTTTTGGCGTCTTTTCGCCGAGATAGTGATTTTGGAGTCAAGAGCTCAACTTAAGATAGTGTGACAAAAAAAATCATTGTTAAGGTAGTGCTCGCAAAATACCCTTTTTAGTAGGTAGATTCTGGCAAAAAAACTCTTCCAAGTTACAGTCCACAATTTCATAGTCAGACAAATTAATATGTCCTGATGTTAAAAAACTAATTAAGGGAAATAAATAATCGTCATATTATCAATCTAGTCAGGCCACAATCGGATCACTGAGTGACCTCAAATCGGGTTTGGTTCTCTAGGGTAGGTCAGGCTATATCGTGTATCAGCTTACTTTCAGGTCGAGTGAGTTTTAGTGCGCCACATTTTAGGTGGTATTGGACTCAGGGTGGATCAGGTCATATTTCTTTTAGGTCGGTAAGGCTACCAGCTGATCAGCTCTAAAAATATAATGAGCTAATAAGTCAAAAACATTCTGAACATGATTATGGTTAGCGAAAGCATTAAGAAGCTCATAGAATTTCAAATACCCAATGATAGTGAATGTTTTAGCTAGATATGAACACTGAAAAATGACACTCACTTATACCACCCTTAGGCCTCCCCTGAAAAAGAAAAAGATTATAATGCAACTGAGAACACTAAAGCAAGGAAAAAACCAACCTGAACAATTAACATGACCTCCGAAATATTAATTTCGTCATCATCCTCGACCTTGGCATCTTGTGGGTTACGCCCTTCCCGAACCTATTGAGAAGGACATTTATAGAACCAATTCCCACAAATAAGTTAACACCATTCAAATAGTCCCTTTCCCTCATTGAATGAACATCCAACAATAGCAAAATCACCAGATCTCAACAAAGTAAACAACTACTGAGCTTACAGTCAGTTGACGCCAGAAGCCACTATTATTAAACCTATTCCATACTGGTAAAGCTGAATCCTGCAAAAATTTTTGGAAGAGCAAGGCATGACTACATGCAATTCTAGAAACATTTGGGCAACTGGTAGGTTCCTCGACAGCTGTCACACCCTCCCTGCAGAAACAGAGAACATGAATTATAATTAGAGGAATACACCAAAACAAACAGAGAACGTGAAAATCTGTCTTATAATAAGAAGGCTACATCAAAATGTAATTGCAGCATTTTTTTGTTAAGGAAAATAACAGTTTACCTAAAATTGCCAAGCATAAATCCCACAGTGGGTTTTCCCTGCACAGAATACCCCACCGAAAACTCACACTTGTTCCGGTACCCATTTACAAGTGGTGAACCAATAATACCTTCTAATTTGCATGCAAGACCACCTGGGACATTGAAAATTGAGGAAAAAAAACATTCTGATTTACAAGGAAGCTTATTAATGAACTATAATGAAAAAGATTTATCTTAGGTTACAGAAAAGATTCCTTCACAAAACCATACTTTGTTAAAGATCGTAATTAAGGAGAAAAGAAGAAATGAAAAGGGAAAAGTGAGAAAATTTGAAGACGAAACAATAATCACCTATTTCCCTAGATTTGAGAACCCACTCTGGAAATGGTACACCACTTGGGCATGCCTTACGTGCATTTCTAGTCTGCAATGAAATGGCTAAGTTGATGAGAAGTTTCTTTCAGCAAAAGTGGCATCTTTAAGATAAACATGCAAACTTCGAAAGTATAACCATCCTACAAAGCAAGGAGACCAGACTAACAAGTTTTTTGAGAATGTGCATCAGAGACTTTGATTTCTGCTCAAGCTGTTCAGCATAAGGTATATCGGCAAGCGGGGTCACAGCATCACGTGCACACTTTTCCTTCGAAATAGAACCATTTGCATCTACACCATTTTCGCCATCATTTGAAACCGTTGTGGCTTCCATTTCATCAACTACTCCAGGTTGCCCAGGTTGGTACCTCTTCTGCGCTGCTTTTATTTTGTCATCATATGATCGGGGAATGACATCACCGACCTTTAGTTTCCTATTGCAAACTGGTTTTCCATCTAGTACCTACCACATTCATTTTAAAAAATCACGGGTAATTGGGTGGCACTTGTTGTAGGAAGCACTTCAATGGGGAAAATTGCCGTCAAATGACAAACACGAATACCTCTGTTGTACTTTTCAGTTGCTCTGCATCTTCGAATGTTAAGAAACCCACGGACATGCCTTTCTTCTTCTTAGCCAATTTAAAGTTGACTCCCTGAAAAATAAATTAATCCTTAAATCATTAATTTCAAAATAATGTATACCTCTTAGATGAATTGCACTGACCATACGATGATACAACTAACAGCCAGCCAAACACCCAAAATAGAAGGCAATACCATATTACCATAGGAACTAGGAAGCACAAGAGGGATGCAAGATTGGTTACTCAGTCCCAGACTCGTGCAATAACCCGGACAGCGTATACCGACATAAAACACTGTAATTTTCAACCAAATCCCTCGGGGAACGCCAACGCAGATCTGCAGAGAATCTCCCTCTTATGCCTCCCAACGCTAGCATATCGAAAATGCATATGCATTATGGTAAACTGAAAACAAACTCTTTGACACCCAGTTTTGTTATTAGGGTACCTAATCAGCTCTCAAAAATCCAAGTCAAAAGCATTGTGTCTCTGGGTGGGAAATCGCTGTGTGCACGCTCTTCTTTATATTCAAGCAAGCAAGCAAGCATACAGTCATTCGACTTTTGGTCCGTAACATTTTAGACAATTTCATGGGAAGATTTTGCTTCTTGAGAATTTTTTTAGAATTGAGTATCTCTCCAATCCACTTTGTTCCTCCCACTTTTCATTTCGGGACATATTTGTTTCATATTCGGGTAAGATGTTCAGTAAAATGATTCATTAACTACTAATAATCCTTTACACATTTACCATAGCCAACCCCCACTCCTGCCTCCGCCACAGCGGCCGACGTTGGCGCTACAAGCCTATTACATTAAACATGTGTTGGAAGGGGCATTATCAAGCATAAATAATTAACGACGAAATCGAAAACGGAGAAGGAGATACAGAAACCTGTTGATCAAGGAAAGACTTGAGCTGTTCAGAATTCCATTTCCTAGGCAAATGAATCAAACACTTGCTAAGCTCAGCATCAGCACCTGCCTCACACAGCACATCAGTCATCATCACAGTACTCTCCTCCTCTTCCTCCTCGGCCTCATCGTCTTCTTCTTCTTCATCCCGCCTTGCAAGCTTCTTCGCCCGGTCGGAAGTAGGGTCCCAGGATCCGTCAGGGCGAGGACGAAGCTCTGACTCGGAATGGGCGAACCGGCACGTGTCACCGTGGCTGCATTCGCCGGAGCTGTTGCGGCGGAAGTAGGAGCACAGGCTTGTTTTGTGCAGTGGGTGTACGGCGGCAGGTTTAGGGTCTTCGTCATCTCGCTTTCGCTTTACGCCGCTGCCGTCGGATAGGGTTGGAGATAGTGTTGCCGTCGTAATGGGGTTGGTTTCGGCGGTTGCGGTGATGGCGGAAGGAGTAGGGTTTAGGGTTTCTGGTGATGGGGTTATGGACTCTTCGGGCGTTGTCATGTTGTTCCAAGGGCTTTCAGTTGCCTCTCAGTTGGGGGGAAATGGGGACTCGTCGATGTTTGATGCCTGTAATCAACTGCAAGGCCTAATGTTCCAAAATGGCTAGGCCTTAATTTGTTAATTACAAATAACTACTTTCGTCCCGTCTCGGTCATTTATTTGTCTATTTCAGTCAATTGTTTACCTTTTTTTTTTAAAGAATGTTGGTCATCAACACTCCACTTGTTATATTGGCCCATCCTCTTTTCCAAAGGCAAACAAATAACCGGTACAGGGAAGTAATAATCTACCTAATGAATACTTTATATGTTTTTTTAGAATTTTTCAAATTTCTCCCTCTTACTCAGATATTGTTCTCCTTTCTCTAATGTGAGGAGTATATTGTATAATGAAAGGGGAACATTTGGCTGAATAACATCTATTTAAGGTTTTGGTTTTGGATGTGAGATATTGGTGGTTGGGTGGAGGTGTGGATAATGGATGATAACTGGAAGAGCGGCGCATTTGTTGGACACTGGACGGCGACAAGCGTGGGTTCGTGAGGGCAGTTGTATGTTTGATGCGGTGGGGGAAAGGGATGGGGTAACGGGTTTGCCGCCAAGGGAAGAGGTAGTGTTGCCGGTGAATTTCTCACGACGACGATCACAATTGGTCGATACTTTAATATTTTCCCAACTGTTTTTTCAGTTGGTAAATGGAAAAGGTCCAATTTTTGTTGACCTGTTTAGCGAATGTATGTTGGCCGGAAAATCAGTCGGAAACATTTGCGACGGCTTTTCGGTCAGTAAAGGTCTTGGTTTGCGACCACATTTTCCAACGGAAGACAGTCGGTCGAAAAACTAGAAAAATTATCGCAAATAAGCGCTTTTGGCCGTTCTTGTCGTGTTCACGACTGATTTTCCGTTCCTCGGGAAGTGTAAATATTCCCAAAACGCCCCTTGATGAGCGAGTCATTGTTCACTCAATCAAACACATTTATAGCTCAACAAATTAGCAAGTAGTAAGTAGAGGTGGAACCCAAAGGACGACGTATATCAAGCTCTAAGTCTATCTATCTTAATCATGCAAGTGTCACGATTTAAAGGGTTTGTAGTCTAAACTAATGAAAACAAATAAATAGCAAGGACTAAATCAATAAAAGGGAAAACTAGGAAGAGTGCGTTCATATGGTGATCAAATGGTACTCCAAAGGATGGGTCTAGTGTTTGGTCAAGGTCATGGTAGAATAGGGCCGAGGCTTTCGATCTTACGGCCCTTAGGTTGGGTCGGGCTAGCGACACGCGTACACCCTACCTCCCCTACTAGTCTAGTGCATGGTCTAACCTACC
>JAYMSF010001858.1:0-11222 GCA_036897335.1 Silene vulgaris
ATAAATGACAAGCTTGGTTATGCGTCCAAATACGCATTTAACGCGTAAAACTAAGTTTAATTAACGGAAAATACAGTTTAGGGGTACACTTAGTGATAATGACAACAATTAGTATGCTTTAAAAAGTGTAGGATTTACCACATAGAAACTCGAAAAATAAAAGGATACCATATAGAATATCCTTTTTTTAAAGACCGATTCTACACAAAAATATGGTTCATAAAAGCCAATAAATTCACTGATTTTACTGCAAATTAAAACACTCCCAAATTAATCTCAATCACTTCATAGTTCATATCACTTCATATTTCTCTGTCATTTTTCCGATTTTCTAAATTGTACCCTGATCATTTTAAAATCCTACGATATACATGTACCAAAAAAAAAAATTCTACGATATACCCCTAAAACTTCCGCGATCATATCCACACCCCCCCCTAGAAATCCTCAACATAATATTGAGTTTTAATTCCCCCTCTCTCAGACAATTCTTATCCTTTTCTCATTTGTTTCTTAGCAACATTTTCTCAAATAAAGGTGTCACCTTTGTATTTATTTTCTTACATAAATATTTACATTTAGCAAATAAATACATACGAAATTGTTTTATTCTATGATATGATAGTTGCATTATTATCTACAGTACATAGTATTTTTAGGGTTTTTCTATATAGTACCCCTGTGTTTTTTCAGTTTCTACATGGTACCCTTATCTTTTTTTAAACCTCTATGGTACCCCTAACTTTAACTAAAAATGATTAGGCGTGACCTTACCTCTAATTTCCGTCTAATTCCCTTAACTGCTGCTGTTAAGTGTGATTTGTCTTGAATGACTTGGCGATGACTGGGCATGACTTGGCGATGACTAGGCGATGACTGGACTTATCTATTTAACCTAGTAAAAACTCTACCTCTCTCTTTTTAATCCACAGTAAGATCAAATTGAAACCACTTCAAAAAACCATCCAACTTCCCTCTGTTCTCTCTCTATCTCCTGCGGCCATTTCTTGCAACCTGTGAATCCTTCATCAAGCTTGTTCTCCATCTGCTTAATTGATCTTCTCTACCTAAATTGAAGCAGGTATGTTTGATATCTTCCTTTTTAATTACCCCTTTAATTTGCCCTAATTTCTCCTTCGTTTTGTTTGATGTTAAAACTTTACATAAACCTTAATTTGATAATGGTTGAGTTATTTAATTGATGAATGTTGTCCAAAAAACTGGTCAAGTTTGAATCTTTTGTATTAGAAATAGTTGTAACTGTACATAGCATGTTTATTTTTGGGTGTATCACCTTTATATTTGTTGGATTTTAGTATTTTCCCTCTTGAATTTTGATGATATTTTGTAAATCAAAATTGCAGAATGGAGAATATTGTTTTGAAAATGCATTATATGGGTAAGTCAGTTGATGTTAGGGTTGAGGACACAGACAGATGCTTACTTATTGATGTGTACAATGATATGTATGATTTGGCAGAGAAGGATGGGGTTCCTTTACCCAAGCACCCTTCCTTAGGTTATAGTTTCAAAATGAAACATGTGTATCTAAGGGAAGACAAAGACCTTATGACCATGTTTGATAGGGTTGGGCATAAGAAAGAAATTGATATTTGGCTTGGGTCAGAGACTTTGCCATGTAACACTCTGTTAATGGCAAGAGCAGTTAGAGCTTGTAATAAAGGGGCAAAACCTGTTGAACAAGTAGTATCCATTTCTGTTGATAAGCATATCCCATTTAGGGAGAAATTACCTTTTATAAGGAAATCAAATCAGCCCAAACCCCAACCCCAACCCCAACCCCAACCTGAAATTGAAATTGATGCTACCTCTATCACATCTCCTCTTAACACTCAAGAACCTACACAAACCTCTGCCATTGTCATTCATTCAGCTTCTCCTAGAAGAATTGCAAGGCTTAATACCCAACCTGCAATTCAACTTTCATCTATGAATGTGACTCCTTCTGAGCCAACCTCTCTGACCAAAAATAGACTTAAAATTCCCAAGACAACTGCCTTGAGAAAGGGGATATATGTGTCTAAGGTTCAAAGCCAGAGGAGTGATGTGGGGGAAGGAAGTAGTAGAATTTGTAGAAGAAATGTCAGAGGAGGTACTTATGATAACATAAGTGATGGTTCAGAAAGTGATGGGTCTTATATACCCACTGATGAAGAGGTGGGTGATGATGAGGTTGGCTTAAGTGACTTGGATGATGAGGAAAACATTATCATGTCCAGTTTAAGTATGATTGATGATGGGTATATACCATTTCAGAATCATGGGTGGTCAGGTGAGGAGGGTACCTATTGTGGTCAAGTTTGTGAGAATGGTGAAGTATATGATAATCTGGAATTTGGGAATATTAAGATTAGACCTTGGATGCTATTTATGGACAAGGATCATTTTAAAGATGTGTTGAGAGACTATTGTATTCAGGAAGGCTTTACTGTTGTTGTTGCTAAGGCTGACAATAAAAGGTACACGGCAGATTGTGCAACATTGACATGTTCATGGAGAATTCATGCTTCAGTCCTCCCTGATGGTACTACTTGGGCTATAAAGTCTATAAAGAATCCTCAACATGGGTGTGCAGGGATTAGGAAAAACAATCCAATGGCTAACTGTGTGTGGGTAGCAAGAAAAATGTTAGAGGATATAAGGGCAAATAATGCAATTTCAGCTAAGTCAATTAAGGACCTTTTGATGGAAAGATATGGGATTGAAATGGCAACTTCTAGTGTCTACAAATCCAAAGACATGGCCTTAATGGAAATCAATGGTGGCCATGATGAGTCCTATAGGCAACTTCCTAGATACTGTGAAGTTATAAAATCAACAAATCCTGGAAGTGTTGCCCACTGTGCATGGGTTGCTATGGACAGTCCAGAGAGACCCCTGCAATTCAAGAGCATTTTCATTGCCTTTCAAGCACAATGTGAGGGGTTAGTAAGAGGTTGTAGAAGTTTGATTGGTGTGGATGGGACACACCTAAAAGGGAATTATGGTGGTGTTCTATTATCTGCAGTTGCTATGGATGGCAACAATGAGTTGTTCCCTGTTGCTATAGCTATTGTTGAGGCAGAAAACAAAGAGACCTGGAGAAATTTCTTTTGGCATTTAAAGCAAATTCTAAAAGACAGTGGGAGGGATAACTGGACAATTATTTCAGACAGACAGAAGGTAATTATCTCTGTTTTATGTAAATTAATATCACTGTTTTTGTATCACTTCAAATTTTATGTAAACTAATAATGTGCTTTTTGTACAAGGGAGTGGAACCTGCATTAGAAGAAATGTGGCCTGAATCTTATAGGAGATTTTGTGCTAGACATTTATGCAAGAATTTCAAGACAGCTTACCCTGGCCTCCTTATGCATCAGCTATTTTGGAAGGTTGTTAATGCAACTTCTGAGTACATTTTCAAGAAAGCTATGGAGTCTGTAGTACAACATGGAGGGCTAGGTGCTGCTAGGTGGTTACTTGATTTAGGTGACAAGGAAATGTGGACTAAGCATAAATTTGACCCAACTTTATCATCTGATGAAAACACTTCTAATTTTGTGGAAAGTTTCAATGCAACATTAGGGATACATAGATGTAATCCTGTGCTTAGTCTTTTGGAAGGTATTACATTGCATTTATTTACTGCTTTTTTTTTTCATTCTTTACTGCTTTTTTTCATTCTTTACTGCTTTTTTTACTGCCCATTGTTGACATTTGATATTTGGCTTAGGTGTTAGGAGGACTGCTATGGTCAGGCATGCAACTAGGCAGCATATTGCAGACTCCTGGCCTGATGATGGCATATGTCCTAAAATAAGGGAGAGGCTGAATGTTCTCACTCATGAATCTAGGACATGTAAGGTCTACAATGCTGGTTTTGGTAGATATGAAGTAAATGATGGACGTGCATACTACCCTGTTAACTTGGTTGAGAAGACTTGTTATTGTGGTGCGTGGCAGATAAGTGGCATTCCTTGTAGGCATGCCGTTAGAGCTATCTTGAGTGTTGATAAAGAGCCAAGTGATTATGTGAGTGAGTGGTTCTCTGTCAGAATTGTCCCCTCTTCCTCAGTTCCTCAGTTCATTAAGATCTACTCAAAAAATTGTTTTCTTCTGTTTATCCAAATTATTTCATCATTTTTTTGGTTTATGAATTTTAGCTACTGGGTTGCTGTTAATTATGATTATAATTGATTAATTTTTGTTAATTTGAGCTAATTAAGATTATTTGTCTACTGGGTAATTTGGTTTCTGGTTTTTTTTTTTTTTCAATTGTATTCGTTTTCTAACTATTACAATTACGGTGTATATATAGTACTACTCGAATATATTATTCGAGAAAATCACAATATTATTCTCTACGATATATTACAATATACAGTATTCCCAAATTATAACATGTCGATATGTTAACATATCGCCACATATCTCAACATGCTGTTAATAATGATTTTAAGTGATGGGTTTTTGTTAATTTGAGTAAGTAAAGTTTTTTAATTACTGGGTAATTAGGTTTTTGGGTGTTCTATTAATTAAGTGTCAGTTTAATTTTAATTGTATTTTGTAAAGCAAGAAAATGGGTTGCTTTTCATGCCTTGTTTCACGCAAAAAAGTTGTCAAGATTGAAGATACTGATCGAGCTCGATCTGCTAATCTTGCTTCAGGTATATTGTTTTTTTCAATTAAACAAAAAGTTGCTTACTTTTATAATGTTTAATTTAATAATGTGTAATTATTTAAATCGGTTGTGAGTGCAGTCTTGACTTAAGACGGATTTAAATAAGAGCTTGGGTCTGTTGTTTTTGAGTATGAAATTGATATTGATATGATTTTGACATTTTTGGTGTTAATTGATGTTGACTTGTTTGTGTAATTGCGTTGAATTGGTTGATTTATGCAAATTATAGTTAAAAAGAGAATTTTTAGGATTGATTGATTGTTTCATTTGGTGATGTTAGAATATGCCTTCAATGGGTTAAGTCCCATTTTACGGAACAAGCCGGCAGGGGATCTCGTCTTTGGGCGTAACTAACATATTGTTAGTGAACCACGTTAAATCTGTGTTCTTTAATTACGTTGTTTAGTAATGGAAAGACATGTAAGAATTTTGTTTCAAGGTTTTTTTATTCATAAAAGTTGTGGATATAATGTGTGTGTTCTTGTGTAGAAAATGCTAGCAAGGATGCACATTTTGGTGGTACTAGAGCTTATGACATGGCTGCTCGAGCTAAAAGTCCAGCGAAAAGCTTCACATACCGCGATCTTTGTATTGCAACTGGGATGTTTAATTGCGCTAATAAGATTGGTGAAGGTGGGTTTGGGAAGGTTTTCAAGGGAAGGCTTGAGACGGGGGAGGTAGGTAGTTGTTGCTTAACTTGCATTGATTTTAATTTTTGTTGTCATTCTTCTGTACCTTCGGGTTTAGATATGTGCATTGAACTGCTTTGGTGCATAAAACATGAGCATTAATAGTCATAATTCATATGATTCAGAGGTAGGCTGCATTATTATATAACGCGGTTGGTGAGAAAAGTAGAATTGTAAACTTTATGGCATAATTTCCAACAATCAGTCTCATTCCACCACCCAAACCTCACGAGACTGAAATTTCTCGATCTAATTGGCTATGGTGTATAATGGCGTGGTAAGAAATTGCTCGATCTATATGAGATCCAGTTCGATAATAGTCTGCATTTGTTTGTTCTTGATAGATTGTGGCAATCAAACAATTAAATCATGAAGGACTGCAAGGAAGTCAGGAATTCATAATTGAAGTCCTCATGCTAAGCCTTCTTCACCACCCAAACCTCATGAGACTGAAAAGCTACTGTACTGATGGTGATGAGAAGCTCTTAGTTTACGAGTACATGCCTAAGGGTAGCTTGGAAGACCTTTTATTCGGTAAGCAACTTTGAGTTGTATTTTGCAGGATTGTTTATATAATTATGCACTAAATGTCGATTTCATAAATTTAATTCTTCCTACAATGTTTATTAGTTTGCTTGTATGATGCATAAGAAGTTATTCGTGTGTGGCTGAATGTTCGGGGTCAATTGCTTATAAACTGTCAGTGAGCAATAGTGTGACTTCCTTGACATGGATGATAGCGTACTGCTTATAAGTGACATACTCGCATGAAATTGGGTATTTCTCATGTCTTAGGAGAATTTTATCAGCTGGCTTGGTCTATCTTTGCAGTGTATTTGCATTTGTTTTAGGTTGACTTTTCTGTTCATTTTTCCATTTTCTTTTGGTTTCTTGGAATAAATTTGAATCATTCAACGACCATTTAGATGGTTAGGTTACAATCAAGGTTCTATTGACAATAAACACATCAGGTCCGACGGTGGATTCACTGGCAGTGATATCGGAGGATGCTAACTCCAAATTTTCTCAATTAGGAGTTGATACATTATGTGAATCCTGTTTGCAGAGTGAGATATTAGTTGTGCTTTGGAGAATATTTGCACAATTGTAACTAGGAAGTGTGACAAGTCCTGGGTTCTTTGAAATGCAAAATCTTTTCAGAAATATAAGCTGTTGAAAGGAAAAAGCTTGGGCTTTTTCAGGATATGTCCTAGGTATATGGGACTCTAATGCACATTTACAGGAAGTGGGCTGTATTCTAAAAAGTTGTAAGGGAGATTTGTGAAACTTATTATGTGACGGACGCACAAATTTTGATGCATCAGTATTACTTTGGATTTGGCTGAATAATTTGTCTTGCAACAATAAACATGTGTTGTATTGTGATATTGACATTGGGTAAAACCTTTGCTAGCTGGAGAACGGTTCAAATCTAGACCTTTAGCTTCTGTGGAAGTTTTAGACTAGACGTGAAGTTATAGAGGAGATGAAGTTTGCGATGCTTAGCGTGTTATTAAGTTGTAAATTTTTAATTTTCCTTGGATCTTCACATTTTCCTGGGAGCGCACACACTGCAGAATGGCTGATTGTGTTAGTTTTCCTATTCATTGGCTTTGGTATATGATGAAATAAGCAAAATGGCCCACTAATTACTCGTATATATGTTTCTTATATTGTGAACTAGAACTCGTCCAATTTTCATCATGCATGTCACTTTGTGAATGTGCCTCCTAGAAAGATAGTAGAGTGCAAAGCATAGACCCTTGCTGTTAGATCCAGAGAGATGACTGCATGTTCTTTGAACAAATGTTGGGAAACACCACCTTCTTATGTGAAGAGTTGATGTAAGCTTGTAGCTGCGTGATTTTGTGGGCATTAAAACATATGGAATTAGGAAAGGCTAAGATGATTAAGATTACGTAGTTCGGGATTCTAGTGCATTAAATGAAGCATTGTGTGCCATGACAGAAATTGTGAGGGCATTAATATGTGCCATAGGGAATTCCATTTTTTCTTCTCCTTTAGATTATGCGAGTATGTAGGGGTTTGACATAGCACTCTAGATTCTTCTCTTCACTATTGTGGCCCCGATAGCAATGTATTTGTAGTATCATTTTATTGCTGTCCTTGTTTGAAGAATGGCGTTAATAATGCTGTTTATTTCTATTTTCTAGAAAGGCTTATTGCGGTGGTAGGGCATAGATATTTACTACGGAGTACTACTTGTATTGTTTGTCTTTATAAGTGACCATGACATTCGATTATTAAGCCAGACCTACATAGTACTGATAGGTTCCTCGTCAATTAAAGAGCAAAAAAAGACGAGTAACTTCTGCAATGGTCTTGAATGATCGTGACTAATTTACCAATTTAACTGTATCGCATAGCATTGCTTGATTATATTGGATGATCATTAACTGGAATTTACCGTAGACAGCTCTAAGTACTAATTATGATGTGTTTGGAAACCAAATAAAATTTAGTACTGTATTTAGTAAGATATGAGGTGAAGGTGCTGTTAGCGAAGGCATGAGATGAATATGTTGAGAAGCTCTATTGGCTGCCATAGAACAGTAAATATACTCTAATAATCTGATTTATTGATATTCAGAATTGTTTTTCTCTTTCTGTGTGAACCGGTTCGATCTGAATTTGAGCCGAATAGGACCGCAGGGTTACAACTGAGTCGAGTCCTTGACATCTGGTTAAATATCTCTTTGCGTCCATACCCCATAGAATAGAAAAATGTAGACTGATCGATTAATATTCAGAACGTTTTTTCCCTTTTATATGAACCATCCAGCTCAGTCTGAATTCAAGCCGAATAGGACCACAGGGTCTGAACCGAGTCAATCTGAGACATATGGTAACGACTTAAGGTAGATCAACTTAGGGGATAGATTCAGAATGTTTCGATGCTGTATCTTTACTTTCCCCTCCCCCCACTTTATTTACACAATCCTCATGAAATTGATACATTTTCTTTGTGCTGTTAATTATTATCAGACTTGAGCCCTGATAAGGTTCCCTTAGACTGGAACACTCGTATAAAGATAGCAGTCGGTACAGCTAGAGGTCTGGAATATCTTCACTGCACGGCCAATCCACCTGTAATCTTTCGCGACCTGAAACCAGCAAATATACTGCTCGACAATGAGTTTAATGTTAGGCTCTCTGACTTTGGACTTGCAAAGCTAGGACCTGTTGGCGACAACACCCATGTCTCAACTCGAGTCATGGGAACTTATGGATATTGTGCCCCAGAGTATGCTATGAGTGGAAAACTGGCAATAAAATCTGATATTTTTAGCTTGGGTGTTGTTCTTTTGGAACTTATCACTGGACGGAAAGCAATTGATGCTAACAGGAGTCGTGCTGAGCAGAACTTAGTTAACTGGGTGAGTTTCCTTTCTCTAAAAATCCATGACTGTTGACCAATAATTTTAATGGTAAGCTTGTTTTTAATGCTTCCATGTCCATAGCAAGAAACCCCTGGTTGCATGTATATCCATTTTCGTACAAATTGGTCACAGTCGTTTTTTTTATTCCTGGAATGAGCGTCAGCCTTTGTCTATTTCAATTGATCGACAGAACATTAATTTCTTTATTAGCGATGAACTCAAAAACTCCTTATTCTGTCTTTAAAACATGATAGAATAAAGCAAAATAGTTCATTGGTAAACCACACTCTTTTTTCCACAATAGGGACTAGGGTACATACATCCGACCCCTCCTTACAGTGCCCTAACCAGGAGCCGCCATTGAGGCACTGGTTTCATGTTGCTAAAATCCCTTGAGATATTAATTTTCATTTATGTTACTTCCTTGGCTGTGTCGATACAACAGCCTTCAATTCCCAATTTGGCATGGCATTTCGTAACTTAATTTTGGCCAATAACCATTTTTTTCCCATAACAACCATGTCCAACACACACTCTGTCCGACATTTAGCTGAGTCGGAGTAAAATCTGAAACATACACATCCCAGTCTAATTCTATTGGTTTGATTGACTGCAGGCTCGCCCTTTCTTCAAGGACCGGAGGAAGTTTGGACAGCTGGCAGACCCGGCTATGGAAGGTCGATTTCCAACACGGTGTTTCCATCACGCTATTGCCATAACTGCCATGTGTCTCCAAGAAGAGTCGACTTTCCGACCCCTCATTACTGATGTGCTTGTGGCACTCGAATACTTGGCTTCTCAACCCTACAATCCTGAAGCAGGTGTTTCAGGAAATCGATCCCCTTTGCAACCTTCACCCACGCAACGAGATCGAAGTAGATTCTAGCAGCAGTTCATGTCCTTAGAATAAAAACAAAATCATCCACTGTACAAAGTAGTGAAAGTGGAAGGTTTTCATGTTTATACAGAGTGAGAGAAGTTTGTCCCAGAAACAAAAATCGCAGATAGGTCTGGTTTTTTTCCGTTTCTAGAAATCAGGTAACTTTTGTATAGATGTGTTATTTTTTATTAAATTATTTATTTTCATTTCTCGGTTTTTTTTTTTCAGAAATTTTCTGATCATTTTTGCGACTCTATTTCGAAATTAATTTTATATGTTCAACAAAACTATTTTATCGCGTGCTCTTTTTCTCTTGCCCTTTTTTTCACTATTTTAGTTCTCATTGATGGTGTCAAACATAGGCGTATGGAGCTTAGGGGAGACGGGTCCCCCTACAAGATTTTGTATTATTACCGTATAAGACCCCACTAATTTAGTACGAGTAATTTTTACCAATAGTTCGAGTTTTACATTACAAGCTTCCTCCCCACGCCACGCCAGTATTTTCAAATGATGAAGAGGATACCCGTCCCCTAAGGACTACAGTAGCTTACCATCGGAGTTGAATGGAGTTTGGTCCAGCATGTGTGACATGAGACCCACTTCAAACCCACCTCGTTTCAATCCCTAATAGCGGCCCATGTGTCATGGCTCATGAGCATGGGTTGGCTAATGGCTAGTGCTATGGAAAAGCTCTTGATGGAGTGAAGAATGAACTCGGAAGCCACCGGCTTATATGGTGGTAATTTTGTGATATATTATAGAGTTAGGCTCTATCTCCCGCACCCCGTTGGTTGGGCTTTCATCCTGTTGGATTAGTTCGCCACGGATGAGATCGAACATGGTGTTAACAATCTCAACTATATTGATTAAGTTGATCACGATAGTCTCTTTAATCGAATTCTAGATGTCATAATTCATGCTCAGACTAATGTACTCCGTGGTTTAAGTCGGCAATATTGTGAGAGGGGCACTATCCGTATTCAGCTTGTGACGGATAGTGATCGTCTCAATGAGAATTTGTGAATAATTTATTTGCTCAAAACAATGATAGATTGATAGAAGCGGTCAAAGCCCAAAGATATTATTTGTAAAACTGGGTCTATTTATGCATGTAGGTCAGTCTAATCTTAAATGAAATAATGACGCTTAAGTAAGAGCCGTCCAACCAAATGATTCGTATGTACACAGTTTCACGCGACCATTGAAATTCACAAATTCAAATTTAATACGAAAATTATCTATCTTAAACTTAAAACTGATCAAACACTTAACAAAATTACATACCAGACAGTCTAAAAAATGTCGAGAGTTTTGTGACTTTTGTCGTTATTACCACCGTATTGACCCATTTTAAATTTAAGACGGATACTCCGAAGCAAGATTTAGTGATTAAAAATGTTCATATTCGTCATGTACAAAATTGGTTTGCGCAATATGAAGTTGACTTTATAAAGTCAATGCTAGCACACGCTAGTATATTAATGTGTGTGTTGTTTTACGAGGGTTTTCCTTGTTCATACACCGTATTTGTTTGAATTTTAGTTCAAAATTTAAACAGATATTTT
>JAYMSF010001859.1:0-11222 GCA_036897335.1 Silene vulgaris
AGTAGCATTTGGGATTTTAGGTACCTGAAATAAAAATTCTTCCATTTTTAACCCCTTTATTCTATAATATTAAATAATTATCATATCCTTTTATGTCATTTTATCAAAATCAACTATCTTTTCAGCTAGTTTGCCAAACACATTTTTATAGAATTAGTTACCTTACCAGCTCCTAATTTTCAGCTACCTTATCAATTACCTTTCAGTTTTCAGCTAGTTTTTTAGGAGTAGTTTTTAACTCCCTTTTCAGGTTTCAGCTACCTTTTCAGTTAGTTTTGCCAAACAGCCTACACATAGACTAAACAGGACTTAAAAGAGGTAAAGAACAGGCCTAAATTAGATGAACTTGACGATGCAATAAACCAAACCGAACCAAACCAAACGGAAATCAAGTCGACAAAATCCTGCCTAAAACCTCAACTTTAGTCTCCTTACCCAAGTCGCACACTCACTGGACTTCGGTAATCTCTCTCTCCGCCTCCGTCCTCTTCTTCATCTTTCATTTTCCTTTAATTTCTAATTAAATTCCAGTTAATTATGCGGAAATGCTGTTTTTTTTTTTCTGCAATTTTTTTCTGTATATTTAACGCATTAATTGAGCACGATATGATTAGAAAACCTAATGATTTTTCCATACATTTTTTAGTCCTTTGCAGAACATTCAAGCAATGGCGTTTCGATACCGAAGTCTTAGACGGATTTCCGCGTTATATTCAGGTATACAACTTCATAATTTATCACCTTTTGTTTTTATTTATTTATTATCGGGTTTTCGAAAAACAGGAAAGATTCAAAATTTGTCATTGATTATGGTAAAAATGAGGTCGAATTAGTGCGTGCCCGAAGAATACGTGTTAGAAAAACCGTTTATTTGTTGTTGTTTTGTGTTTATGTGGGAGTTATATTAATGGAAGCTTACTTCATCACTGGTTCGCCCCCCTAAGTTCAAATCCTGGCTCCGCCACTGTTAAGTAATAGTACTAGCTAGTTGTTAGCTGATTAATTTTTTTAGGCGATATACGGGTAGTAATTTATTTGGTGTCTAGTTTGCTATATGGTGGTAGAGCTAGAGAAAGTTACTGAAGTCAGTTCGTTGTGGAGCGAATAGGATGTCGGTTTTTTGTTAGTGTTTTTAGGTAAAATGATTTGTGTCACTAGGGCATTGCTAAAATGTTGACAGTTTCGGCTTCAGCTTGGCTTTGTCAGCATTAGTCATTTAGTTGTTTGATGCTTGGTTGTGAGTCCTAAACTCCTAAATCGCTTAGGTACTTTGTTATAGGGCGGTGATGGCCACATGTTTGTGTATGGGATTTAGTATGCGTAGTTGGTAACCATGAATGGACCAAGAGACGAAAATGAAAGAAAGAGTAACATTTTTACTTTTGCTGCACAATGTACATACCCTGTAAAATGTTCTGTAGAGCTTCCATTGTTTCCTTTCAGCCAAATTTTTTGTCTTTCTGTTATCACTATCATAGTATCATGAAATATTTATGGGAATAATCCTCAAATATGATGATTGATTGTTATTTGCCTTTATGTTACTGGAGCAGAGTAATAACTGATTTGTTGAATCTGTCACCAGGTTTACGATTTCATGAGTGTGGGCGAGTTAGTGATTTGTCAGCTTCTTTGGTTCCTGGAACATATATTCTGGGAGACATTGTTGCAAGTGATGCGTGTAGAGCCATGCGCATGCATGCCTCAAGGTGACTAGTTGTGGCTTTATTGGCATCTGTTATATTTTAGTCCAAGTTTTTCCTTTTTATGCCACTTCTTCAGACTCGTATTCTTTGGTCTAGATTATGATGGAATAAAGTAAAAGGGCGCAATAAACTGGTTGCGCTTTTTTTTTTTCTTTTCGGTGAACTAACTGGCGTTCAATGCAATTCTTGGCGCAACTTTCATCTTGGGTCATTTGGAAATGTCGTCTTTGTGTTGCTAATAAGGGTAAGGATGCGTTTCATCTTGGGTCATTTGGAGACAACCTCTGTGTTGCTGACAAGGGTAAGGATGTGTACATCCGACCCTGAACCAACCCACCCTCCTTCGCAATTTGCAGGAGCCCTTGAGGCACTAGGTTAATGTTGTTATACCACTTCTTCAATTTATGACACAAAAAAAGGATCACTAGCAGACTAGCAGGCACCTTTTCTCATATTGCCGTAGTCTGGGTTCCTTTTGCTTTTGAAGATGTCCCTTTATGTGAGACACTTTATGATTAGTTTTACTGTCCACTAACAAGTAAGAATTTCATCAGAAAAAGAATTATATGCTCAATACTGGGGGAAGGTGATGTGACTTAGTGATTCTTATAATGGAGCAAGGACATAAATTTGTTTGCTTTTTCTAAATTTTGTGAACTACTAGCCTACTACATATTTGGTTCTAGCGACTGTCCTGATAACAAATGACAGTTGTTTCCAGGTTTTCAACTGTAGCAGCTAGATCCAAGGAGATTTCGTGTGAATTAGATCTAGTTTCATTCATCAGAGCCACTTTTGATTGTGCTGAAGGTATTTTGTAATCTTCATTGCCTGTAGATCCTTTCAGCTGTTAGTACCACTTCATCTTGTTCACTTCAAAAAAGGATTGATTTGACGACGTTCATGATTTTTCTAGCATGTTTTTTTTTGTTATTTACGTAATTCTTCAAATGATGCAATAGTTGTAATGTTCTGTCTATGTAGATATCAAGAATACAAAGGTACTACAATTTTAATGTGCTTGTGCTGGGTACATCTTCTTTTGCTAATGTAATGAAGCGTTTTAGTATTGCTAGGTTAGTTGGTGGATCCTTGTATCCTCTGGGTTGTTGTTTCATCTATCTTCTAGTAGTCTTGATACACTTGCAAAAATAGCTCTATATGTATCTATCTTTTATGCTTCTAATGTCCTGGCATTTTTTTATCTGATTTTACGAGTCATGGCTGATAGTCTTTAAAATTGCGCACTTATTCTGCAGCTTACTTAATTACATTGTCAACAATCAGGCCCATACCATTGCTGGATAAATAGATTTGAAGGTGGCAGTGAGTTTTTACCAAAGGATGGAGCCTATCTGCTTCTTGCTGAGTCATTTCTGGATGATCCTCCAGGAGGATCTCGGGGGGATCGAATTGTTATGCTTCAAAAAGTAAAACTACTTCAGCAGAGGTATGTATGTTAAAAGGCAGCCCTTAAGCATCAGATAGGTTGTTCCGTAGTTTGATATGAAAAAGGAATCCTAGTTGATCGAGTTATTACTGTTAAACTTTTCCTGTTAACTCATGTTCAAAATATTGAGAATATTAAAAGAAGTTCTCATCAGTCTCTAATCTCTTGGTAGGTACCCATGGCTCCATGTTTTTGGTTTCCAGTCATGCTCTTCTATCTCTTCTGAGGTTGATCGTAGTCTGTTAATGGATGAAATCATGGAGGAATATATTACTTTCCCAATCTTACTTTGCAGCAAGAATTTCCCTGAGGTAGGTTCAGATCATCTTTCAGTAATCAGACTTTTCGAGCTGGAAGCGAATGCCTTCCAGTTACAATAAGAAGGAATTATATTTGGAAAAATGACAACCTAATGCAACTTTAGAATTTTTGTTGTCACTTCCTTAGGGCCCTCAAAGAGGCTCCGTTCAAACTGGATAGGGTATGGGGGGTCGGACGTGGCAAGGATGGCAATGGGCCGGATATGGGCTGGAATCCTCAAGGACCCAGGGACACCCAATTAGCTGATTCGATGGTTCTAGCCCCCAAATATGACAGTTGACTTTTTGACACCGCTGAATTGACTAGTGTATGCTGTACAGATCTAGATCACATTCACTTGCAGTGTATGTTATAGGTGGTTGTAAAAGTCCATTTGTAAGGTTGCGTACATTCAACCACCCTTCCCTCACTATAGGCGAGATTGCGTGAACCTTTAGACTTGGGATAATGTTGTTACTTTTATTGTAATGGAAATCTGTTTCTTGTACTCAAAATTGTGTAAAAGATATGTTTCCAGGCTCTAATCATACCTATCAAATTCTATTGAATTAGGTCGCGAGTGGGGCTTGTTGCATTTTACTCAACGGCCTCAAAAGTCCGCCATTATACAATCAGAATGACGTTGATCTTTCTATTCTGCATGAAGGTACGCATATAGAAGTCAAATCGATATAACATTATCAGTAGTCTCTTTTATGGGCTCTGTGTGTGGAACTGTGATGCCAATGTGTGGTCATAATGATGCATGGTACCACAGCCCACTCAACACATTCAGTGCAGAATTGGACAAATGTGAGTCTAGGATGTGTCAAAAGAGATACCGTGTAAGGCTTCTCTGCCTGAGATTGATCATTCATGGCTTCATGCAATTGTTTGTGTCAGAAAACACGGATTAGTAGTCATGATGGTAATGAGTTGAAGGAAGGACCGTCCAGACTTGTGTTGAGCTGTTTTCCTTTAATGGTTTAAAAATAGCTGTTACTTCCTATTACTTGATAGTTCTCTATGAGCATACCCTTTCCTCCCTTAAATCTGGATTTGTCATCAAAGTTTTCTTTTGGGAATTGGTATTGCATCTCTCAGGTTTCTGTTTCTTTACAGTTTACCCACAGCTTTAAAAACTTAAATAAGCAACAGGTTCAGAATATTGGAAATGTTGATATATTGACGAGTCCTTGGTTCAAATAGACCGAGGGCTCCAAGGAACCTTATAATTTGTTCTCATATGTCTTTCTCTCATGTTTTAAATTAGCTTTCATCACTAAGTAGCATGTTCTAAGAGTATCGCATTTCTTCCCTTCAATTTTGATTTGGCATCACTGTTTTATTTAGGAATTGGTAACATTTCAGGCTTTTGCTTCCTTGCATGCAGCTATTAAAGACCTGAATAAACAACTTGTCCAGAATGCTGGAAATGCTGAAAAGTTGAGGTGTTCTTGGTCCAAAAAGACTGAGGGCTTCAAGGAGCCCTATATATGTTCTTATCTGCAGAATTTGCCTCTTTCTCTCCCAGGTACAGATTTTTGTATTCTGTGGTTTTGACTTCAGATAACAATTTTTGTAAAAGTTTTTACTCTACTTGTAGAGATGGCTTCAAATTTGTGTCCAGGTCACAAGTATAAAAGAGAGTTTTTTCTTTTTTCGTCGTGTGAATCAAATGTCGCTCTTATGTCATTTAAATAAACCAATGCTCTCCTATACACAGTGACATAGGTAACTAGTGTCCTGAACGGAGGCCAAGAGTAATCTTTTTTTTATTTTTTATTTTTTTTTTTTTCCTTTTGTGTGAAAGTAAGTTGCTTTTCAGACACAATTCAAATGTTTGGTATTTTTTCTGATATATTCGTTCACCTGCAGCTTGCATTTCAGCCGATGAACATGGAAACCGATTTTTTCTTTCAGATAGCAATCACCACCGAGTTATTGTGTTTGATAACACTGGGAAGATTTTGGATGCGGTATGTAATGCGATTACTTTGTATTAAATTTTTCATGGTAGTGGTTTTTGGCCATTGGCCAATGCAACATTTTCGAGAAGTATGAGTTCGAACTTCGTAAATACCTAAATATTATTGGTTGTTCAAACTACCTTTACCTGTCGTTCCTGTTTTAAACTTCTCATTTTGATACTTTGTAAGTTACTGATTCGCTTTCTTTGATTTACATTCACTTCCTAGTTGTTACTATCTTTTATCGGTGGGATTGTCAAAGCCTATCATCTATACGGACTTTATCCAGCATTGCAGTTCTAAAGTTACTTTGTCCTTTTTTTTTTAGTTTTGAGTCATAAATTTGTATACAGGTACAAATGTAATTAGTTTTTCTTTTCCCTGTAATTGAATTTATTTCAGTAGTCAACACGTATTAGGTTGGAGCTAAAGCCTTTATTGTCGCTGTAATAAATTTCATCTTGACTACTTTGCCATCCAGGTTGCTTAAAGTTGCCTTTTTCTCCTTTCTTCATTATCATCATTTGGCTACGAAGCCAACTGATGATTAATGAAATAACATATCAACATAGTTTTCTATTATACATTTTCTGATGGTTTTTATGCTGTTATTCTCTCCTTGATCGAGTATATCCGCCAGCTCCCTCTCCTGAAAATGTCTTCCAAAGCTTGGTTGTTCTGTCGTTCTTATGCTGTTGCTTATTAATAAACTTGGGTACCTTTGACTGAAAAGACCTTAAGTTCAGACATTGATTTTATATGTCAGATTGGTTCTTCCCCAGGTTATGACGATGGGGACTTTGAGATAGCAAAGCTAATGCGGCCTGCTGCTTCTTGGTATCACGCTTCAGAGGATTGTTTATATCTGGTGGACTCAGAGGTATCCACTAGTTTTGTGTTCTAATATTGGTTTTTTTCCTCTGTTTTTGTGCCTTCCAGTGATTTGTGTTTCTCCATGCTTTCTCTGTGTACTAAAAATTACTTTGTTTTTCTAATGTTTGAATCATGTTTTTCAGTTCACATGTTTACATGGTTTTAGTTAGCCTGATTAAGTGATGTAAAATTCCAGTGCTCAACTAGTTTTAGTATACTAGTACCTCCATTCTGCCAGGTTATATTTCATGTTCCTTTTTAGGTCGTTCCACAAGGTTGTTTACATTAATTAAACTAACCCATGTATGCAAATTGTACCGCATTACAAAGTGTGCAAAAGTAATTCAATTGCAACAGATACCATCTACCCCACTTGTATTTACTCCTAAAAACTCTGTTCTCCAAAACAAAATGTGACCTATTGACCTCTTCGTTGTCCTTAATCTATATACTGTACTCCCTCTGTCCTTTATCCCACCCACGTGATTCTTTAGGTATTCCAATTGCCATCGTCTATGACATTCATCTTTTGGTTCTTGTTTTCATTCCAAGTTCTTGTAACGTGCTATGACATTTATCTTTTGGTTTTTACTTTTGAAGAATCATGCTATCAGAAGAGCTGATCTGGGAAAAAGAGTACTAGAAACATTATATCCTAGTTGCGCTGAGAACGGGAGAAGTGGTCTCTGGTCATGGATCTTGGATAAGCTTGGGTTTAGTCGAGAAGCAGGCATGAAATCAGTTGAACTTGATCAAGCTACATTGTTGTTTCCCTGGCATCTCCTGAAATCGAAGGATAATGACCTATTAGTTATGAACAGAAGGTGCGTTTTCGTATGATGACTATGAAGCGTCTTTTTTGGTTTCGTAGAATTTTCTAGAAAAGGGAACTTTAGATCACGATTTCAGATGTTAATAAGTTTCATGTACTGCTTCTTGAATGCTGTTATAGTAAATGTGGGTTTGCTTAGAATGAAAATTAGAAACGAGCAAGATGTATTGGTATCATTCATTTTTCTTCCTTAACAATGGAAATGTATCAATGTCAAAACAAAAGTAAACATTGTGGGGTTTATTAATTTCATAGATTGAATCTAGCTAATGTTCTATTGTGTAAACTTTCACTTTGTTATGTGACACTGAAAATCACACAAGATAGTGTGATTTAATAAAAAAGGGAAAATATTTGCATATACCTAACAAACATGAGTAGAGACTTTTGATTGTTTATCCAGTTACTGAACTTGATTCGTTCTGTGCGTTTGTACAGCTTGGAAACTTTGTGGATCGTGGACTTGGATAGTGGAAAGGTCCGTGATGTAGCCAAAGGTACACTTGGTTCAGCATATTCTTTTTTAAAATCGCTTGTTTTAATTTAGAAATCTGACTTATCATGCGACTTCCTTTATTATTCTAAGGGCATGAGGAGGTAATGGAGTTCTGTGGCAAGCAGATCATGGAAAAGGTTTCAGACCTACAGGGCCTTTCTTCTGACATTCTTCAGCAGCTATTTAATTCTACTCATACATTTGGTGGGAATCAGAACTCGCATTTTGATTCTCTTTCATCGTTCGTTACCACCGGAGAAGATCAGCTTATCTGTGACACAGGTATTAGAGTTCATATCAGACGTTAAAGCTCATCTATTTCTTTTGAAGCTGTGGTCCACCATGCATCATGCTCACAAGCAGTGTTTTTAAAGTTGGCCAGAGGGTTTTAATGCTGAGTAAACAAGCTGAAGTTGCTTCGAGTGTTGAATTCTCAAACTTCGGAATTCTTGGCCTACCCTATTGGTTATCCTATTCTCTGGAGAGAGTCTTTCCCTGGTAAGTACTCTTAAAATCACTGCTATAAGGATTGATGTGTTTATTCTGTTTGTGATTTGTGTTATTTCGACACTGCAGTGGACATACATGGGAGGAAGCTACCTTTGATCACCTTCAGTCGTTCTCATTATTACCAGGTTAGAATTCATTCTGAAAACCATGTTGATGGCTTACTGTCTTCTTGAAACATTTCTGCTTGCCTTTATACCTTATTCCTTTTTGCCTTCATCTGTTGTGATGTTAACTTCTGCTGTGCTAACTGGGAAGTAATTGTTTATAAACAATTTTGTTGCTTTATATACCTTATTCTTTTTTACTTTAATCAATCTTTAGAAATGTCAACTTCTGTTGTGCTAATTGGGAAGTAAATCAAAGTACTTGTGGTTTTTGCAAGAAGTGGTTGTCTGACATCTAACACAGTGACACTCGGAGAGTTCGACTCGTACATACTTCATTTTAAGCGATAAATGTTTTTTTTATCCTAAATTGGGTGTCTGTACCTGGACACACACATGGATAGTTATAGTTGAGTTTGAGTAATGTAGATTACCTGTTGGAAAAAGGTGCAGTTAACATTTTACTAACTGTTGCCTTTTGTTGGGTGCCAGGAAAAATTGATGTGCACATGGCAATATCTATCCCTGACAACACAGAATTGGTAGAACCATTGCAAGAACATTGTGTTTGGCGCCAAGTACGAGGAGCTGCAATGGAAGTGTTGGAGGAGATGGAAACCACTGCTGAACCCTCTGACAAGGTATCCATCTGTCGCCAGTTTTAAAATTGCCTCTCTTTTATTTAGAGTCCCTTTGTCCTCGCCATAGTTTATGTTTGGTTATGGATCGTTTTTGTTTTAAAATGTAGTGTGAATACATGCATAGTTGCATACTCATTCCCCAATGCACAAAGCGCCGCTGGAAAGGAAATGTTAACTGATGGCCGAGATGGGTCTAAATGGAATATGTAAATTAGCTTATGAAGATAAGACGTATGAGGCTAAATTTTTACTGTCTCTGAAAATTATATATCAAGTCGGATTAGGGATGCTTTGATTGTGTATTTTCATCGCTTCTATCTATAACTAATGACCCAATTTTGTGATGGTTCACCTGATGTATGCTACTATGCTTCCAGTTCTTAGATTATACATCAGATGTAGTACAACTGGTTGTGTACTTTCTGAGTTTCATGATAAAGTTTTCGAGTTTTGTTTTTATGAAGTTTTTGAGCTTGTTCACTTGAACATTAAGCTAAAAAAATACAATATTGCTCAGAAACTATACATATAAATTCTGTTAATTTTGAGTTTTGACGTCAAAAAATTAAAATATAACTTATAAACTTTAAAAACTCATAAAAAATACATGTAAACTCAATTACTAAAAGGAGTCTGATGTAATAATACATCAGACGCTCTCTCCTTTTTTCGCTATGCTTCAGGTTGGTGCTGCCCAGAAGTGGTATGATGATTTGGATAACCTTGCATTTGAGACAGAACCAGAGGAGTCCAAAGAGGAAAGTCGACCTCGCGTCGACTTCCAAGATGGTAAAATTCACATTGCCTGTGTTGTCAAAACAAGTCCAGGAACAAGTGAGGTACGTGCCACACACACAAAATAAATTTGCTTTTGGACCATAGTCTTAGGAGCTAACGAAAATTTGAGAAAGCTATGAGGCTCACGCTTTTCTTAGTGTGTTTTTGGGAGTGTTTGTACCTGAAAAGCAAATCTAATGAATTGATTTCAACTTTTAATCGAGGTGAAGTATTTAGTGTAGTATGTTGACTATTACCGAGGAGGAGTTAATATTCTCTGATGGCTGTTACTCAGGTTGTTATTTCTGCTCCACTTTATTTGAAGTTGCGGAGTAGTGGCAAGACTTGTGAGAAGAGTCAGGATATGAAGGCTGCTGAAATTGCCGATATTCTGAAACCTCAGCGAAATGGAAGGTTGAAAAGGGACACATTTATCCGGCTGTTACTGAAGATGAATAGAGATTTAGGGGACCTTGTTTTCATAAAACCCCTGCATGTGAAGGTGACATTCGACACTCTAAATCTCCCAAAGACTGAAAAAAGGGACATCATCTTAACAGATGCAACTGTGGATGTCAATGTAGTCCTGTGAGTGGATAATAGCAGATCAAGAAAGTAATAGATTTGGTTTATTTCTGGATGGCATTCGGGAGCTCAGAACAGGACAAGATAACACTTGGTGTGAACACCGTTGTCCTGTGAAAAAGATGATATCAACGCCAATAGCTGAAAGCTAAAGAACCATTGGAAAAGATAGTGATTATAGCCTTAATGCCTTTGTCGAAGCAGAGGTCTTAGCAGAACTGCAGTTAGCCAGTCTTTTGTGTCGTATCTCTTGTTGATTGCTTTAATTATCAGGTTTCATTTGTTCTCGGTTCCACAATTAGGTCTCATTTTTTTAATCCATTGTACGTCCTGTGAACATACCGGTGGTTCAATTGGATTAAACGGTACCTTCCTATGAATTTTAACCATGGGGAAATTAAAAGCGATTTAACCTACTGAATACTGAATAACGGCGTCGGTTCCTTGTAAAATTTCAGTGAGTCAAAGAAGTGATTGTAATGTGCTTCTCATACTCATCAGTGTTTGGAAGAGTTTTATCTATGCAATTTGTACCAGTCCATTTTTAGTGAAACAACTTCCCAGAAAATTACGGAGTACAACTTTGTTGGCCTATCTTAACACGAATTTGTCACACGAACTCCCAAGAGTAACCGAACCATTCTTATGAGATTTAATTCCCACGAGCAATCAACAACTTTTAAAAATTCACATGAAAAATTTGACAGCTGCATCAACTGGACACTTTACTTTCATCAACAATGAACCTAAATTGCGACTAATGCCCACTACTGCTGAATGCTGATCGAGTCGGTTTCCTGACCATACAAAAGCCAACTGTATATAATCGCAAAACATGCAGTGGCAACAAATGTGGCAAATACATGAGAACAAAATTTCCTCCAACTCAACCGGAGTTATTTTTTAAAGAATAATTTAATTGACAGAAGAAGAAAGTAGTTCATACATTTTCTTTTCACACCACACAACAGTAGAGAC
>JAYMSF010001860.1:0-11220 GCA_036897335.1 Silene vulgaris
AAAAAATTAAATTAAAAATTAAAAAATCTAACTAAGTTGTTTCCTGCAAATTAGCACAAAATCTTTATTTCTTGTTTCATAAAGCAAAGTGTACACACAACTTCCTCATACCCTACGCTATCCATCCATCTTTCTTCTTTGCATCAAAACAAATTACCAACAACAATTACCTTTTCTCTTCCCCCACTTTCTCAACTCCCAATTTTCCTGATACTTTCAACTGCAATTTCTCCTTACTAAACCCCACTTATTATTAAATTAAATACTATAAATCCAACATAAAAGGAATTATATATCAACTCAAACTTCAAACACCTGAAGTAGAAACAAACATCAATGGAACTAAGAAAGATCAGTTTTTTCTGAGTTTTAGTACAATCTGTAACATGGGTTTCTTGATTTTGAACTGAATTTCAAAAGGGTACTTTTTAAATAAGGTAAAAAGGTTAAAAAAAATGGAATTTAGTGAGGAAAGTAGGAATTCTCGTGTAGTTGGGGATTATGTGATCGGGCCAAGAATCGGGTCGGGTTCATTTGCAGTAGTATGGAAGTCAAAGCATCGTCATCTGGGTACTGAATTTGCCATCAAAGAGATTGATAAGAAAAATCTTAATGATAATTTGTTGAAGGAGATTCAAATTCTTAGGAATGTTAATCATCCTAATATTATTCGTCTTTTTGATGCAATTGAGGTTTCTGCTTAATCTCATCTTTATTTTACAATGATTTCTGATTGTATTCTTGTGTTATTTTAATGGGTTTTCTTTAGTTTTTTATTCAATTGAAGTTAGTTAGTCTTCTCTAAGGCGGTTTTATACAATAGTTTGAAAAAGAACCCGTTTTACAATATACTCGTGTAAGGCCGCCTCGGACAAGTATTTGCGATTGAGGTTTGTGTTTTATGTCAGCTGAATGTTACAGTGATTTATGTTTGTATTTTTGTGTTGGTTAGATGAGTTTTTAAAATTGTATGATTGATGAGTTTTCTTGGTTATAATGCTGTTAATTTTGTATGATTGATGAGTTTTCTTGGTTTTAACTTTTAATGCTGTTAATTTTGTATGATTAACGAGTTTCGTTGGCTTTAATGCTGTTAATTCTGCATGATTGATGTGTTTTGTCGGGTTTTTGGTACTGCGATAGACGGAGGAGAGGATATTTCTGGTGTTGGAGTATTGTGAGGGTGGGGACCTTGGAGATTACATTCATAGGCATGGAAAAGTTTCAGAAGATGTTGCTAAGCACTTCATGAAGCAACTAGGTATTCTTTCAAATTTTGGTATCAGATATCAACTTCATTGCAAATTGTTGTCAATGTTACGTCTTCGCATGCAAGCTTCACGAGTGAAACAAGCGCATTGGCCATTTCTTTTTAAGGAAAGCGGGAGCAATCTTTCATCTGTTGGTCGAGATTATGTAGGAATTAGGGTGTTAATGACCTTAATGTGTATTAATTGCTTATAAACTCGCGATTGAGTAGTCTTGATTAGCTGCTAAGCCTTTTTAGTCAACTGGTTAGCAATATATAGGTTGGATTGGTCAGAACTAAGTGCCGTAAAGAAGGATTTTTAAACATCTATATGTTTGTATGTTCAGCTGCAGGATTACAAGTGCTTCGCGAGAATAATCTCATTCATAGAGACTTGAAACCTCAGGTACATTGTCTGCGTAATAATAACAGTATTTAGTTGTGGAACACAATCTTGTAAGACTGCATACGTTTTCCTAGATATCTATGCTTCATAAATATAGAATTTAGTGGAAGAATGAGATTGTAAGTTATAGCTCCTTTGTTCTATACTTGGAAACAATTTAATGGCTTCCCAATGCAATTACAATACTTTATATACTCCGTACTTTGATGATACATCATTTCATCTTTTGAGACGTTGCAGTCTTCTACTGTTTCAAGTTCTAATAGTACTCAAAATAAATAATTTTAAACTTGCAGAACTTACTGCTGTCTAGCAAGGAGGTAACTCCAAAGCTTAAGATAGGTGACTTCGGCTTTGCTAGGTATGATGCTTGTATTGACCGATATAGAACAATCTGATTAAATATCTTCTTTTTGGTTTTTTTGTGATCTAGCAATTGATTTGCCTGTAAATTACGACTATTGAGCCAATTGTGTGCAATTCATGTGTAAGTTTGTTCTTTCTTAATCTTTGTTTAGATTCTCCCTGTGACAATTGTTAGCTCACTTAGGTGATGATTGCATTGAATACCTGCTTGTGTGTATAACTTTTCTCCTTGTTCGGTATTTTATTTATATTGTAATTATATAGAGTTAATTCCCTTGTAGATATCTGACCCAAGGCTTGGCTGATACACTCTGTGGTTCGCCGCTGTATATGGCTCCTGAGATTATCCAGAATCAGAAATATGATGCAAAAGTACGTGAATGATTTTAGTGCGTAAAGTAATGACATTATCTACGAAGTTTTGCTAATAAGCGTGTCTTTTTCAGGCTGACTTGTGGAGTGTTGGAGCAATACTGTATCAACTGGTAATAGGGAGACCACCATTTAATGGAAATAGTCAGGTGCAGGTATGGTGTCATAGTCCACCAAATACTTACATATATCTTAATGAAAGTCCGTTTAGCCTTTGTGGGCCCTAATTTTATTACTTAGCAACTTTCTTCTCTATACAGTTATTTCAAAATATATTGAGGTCCACAGAGCTGCGGTTTCCTGAAGGGGATCTTCAAGTCCTGGATCCTGACTGTGTGGAACTTTGCCGAAGTCTTTTGCGTAGAAATCCAGGTAGCCACCTTCATATATTACTGAAATAGTGGAACTCATTCATTGCGTGCAAATTTATACATAACTAGGACCATGAGCTCAAATTAACTCGACATACTGTACTCTCTTAACACATGCCTTCAATGATTGTGCCCGACTTCCTTGATCTCCTAGGGCAAGACAACATTTACTTGAGTGTTGTTATGTACTTTAATTCAGAGAATAACGGAGCAGGCTTAAAAGAATGCAATGTAGCTGTATTATTTATATGCGATTTGTATGTACTTCATCTATTCAAGTAAGCTATGTAACTTTTGCTCTTAAAGTCGCAAGCATTTGTTGCTAGTGTTGTTTATTGTACACAGCTATGGACGGATGTCCCTTTCGTTCTCTGTCTTGAATTATCGACTCAGAAAGCACAAAAAAGGGGTGGATGGTTACCGCCATGTTTGTATTGTGTGTAATATAATTGGTTGCCTTAAGTACAACGATAAACCTTCGGTCCTTAATTCTGTGATTTTTAGTAACATCAAATTAGGTGAAGTGCTATTGCCCGTGGTATAGCTTCTGAACAGATTATGTATTTTCTTGTAATCATTTTCACCTTCTGAATTTCGATGTTATTATAGCAGTGTTTCTGTGACTCCTATCTGCTTTGTTTGCTCTGCCTTCATCAGGCTTACTGTCCCTGTATGATAGTACATAGTAGTTTAGTCAAGATACTTCTCGATATGCTGCCTACAGAAACAAATAATTGAACATCTGATGTTGAGAATTCTCCTGTTTTTTAGGGAAATGTTTTTGGTCTGATATTTGTCAATTGGCTATTTTGGGGGTAAAACTTAAAGATGGTAAAAAAAAATTTGGTTTACTTATTGTACTTCTCTGCATGTCTTTGCAGTTGAACGGCTGACATTTGAAGAGTTCTTTAATCACAAGTTCTTGACAGAAACCAGGTTAATTTTACGAGAATTGAGATTATGTAATATGAAGATTTCCCTTTGTCCATCACTCGGAGTTTGGGTTGATGCAGTTGGACTTGTTTGCCTGCTCGCAAATTTAAATTCCTAAATCATTTTACTGGTTTCTGGTCAGTGCAAAGAGAATGAACAATCATGTTTATCATATACAGGGTTTCAGATTCTTCTCTTATTTCTCAAGTTTCAGCTTTGGCTCTGACTGGTCCTCAAAGGTCTCCATCACAACAAGAAGATAAACTGAAGACAGCTGACAAGAATTTCAATCGTTGTTCCTCTACGGACGATGAGCAAAGAGACTTTAGGAAGGATCATTATAGTAACTTTGGCAATCAAGATATGCTCGCAGTTTTACCGAATATTTTAAGTACCAAAGTTGAGCAATCTGCCGAGGGAAATCCATGCTCATCAAGTCACACTCGAGGTTAGCTTGAGCTACTTGTCTATCTAGTTCTCTTGTTTTCAGTGTGTTTGACTGTGTTCTATGTTTGTGTTCAGTTGCTGATTCATTAGATACCATTGAAAGAGAATATGTTCTTGTCCATTCAAATTTCGCGTCAATGGAGATTCTTACTTCTTCTCTGGGCACCTCTCTGAAAGATAGTTCAAATACAAGACCTTTACCGGAGACTAGGGAAAAGGCTCCCGAAGTAGTCCGTTGTGTGGAGAATGATCCAAAGAGGGTTGTGGCTAAATCAAGTACATGGCATGCACCGCGCATATTCTGGGAAGCACATGAACTATCTGTACTACATCCTTCAACAAGGCTGCAGCTTTTACATCAGTACCTTGGCGCCATTTCAGATCTTGCTCAAGAAAAGGTGAGCTAGAAATGGCAATATTGGAGTAGATCTGAACTTGTATTGCCCGATGAGTAATCACGACCTATAATGACCTAACCTGACCTGAGCCCGAACTAACTTTAACCAAAATGATCCGAGTCCGAGCAACTCAGTTGTTAGGTTTATATGTAGCTTTACCCTGTGGTAAAACCCTAGGAAGCTGTTTTAGAATGATAACGTTTTGAAGTTATAGAAAGCATTGGCGCTGCTATATCATGATACAAAATCGAGGAGTCGGTTATTTTACCATTTTATTAGCATTGATGCTATATTTAGGGTGGGGATGTGTGTGAATCTCGAATTAGCTGACTGAACTTTTGGAAATCACACGTTGCAGTTTGATAGAGGCTTCATCCTGGAATCATTTTCGGTTGAGTTGGTAGTTTTAGCTCTATGGAAGGAGGCCTTTCGAATTTGCAGCTCCTGGTTGTCATCAGGAAGAGAAAATGATGTAAGGGACAGTTCTTTAGGAAATGAGAGTTGTGACAAGGCTGGTGCAAGTTCCTCTTCCAACGCACAAATCACTGCAGACTTCAGAGATCCGGCATCAATGTCAGGTTGGGCTGAGCAAGGTTTCATTCTTGCGTGCGATCGTACAGAAAAGCTGTCAAAGTATCTGCAAGCCGATGATGGTTAGTAACTACATTACTTTTTGTCCGTTTAAACCAGTTCACTACATACATTTACGTTTTTGTGCAAATTTTTACTATAGAAGACCAAAACTAACTCCTCAAATACTTCATCTACTTCTCATATACATTTGTCTTCAGTTGCCCCGTTTTGAAACTATATTGAAATGTAGTGAATCCAAATGTATGTACGAATATATACCTGATCCATTATATATTGGAATAGAGATTTTTTTTTCTTTTTTCAATTGTCTACTGATTAATATTTACCTTTCTAAATACTTTAGGTGCAGCCAAAATGCCTGACGCCATAGAGATCATATATGAGACAGCACTAGCCGCTGGGAAACATGGAGCTGTATGTGATCATTCTTAAACTCGTGTGATACATATTTCTGATTTGTTTTTTTCCTCAACCCTTTTTATTCTATTTTATTTTTCTATATACTTAATTATTTTTATTATTTATCGGCGTCATTTGATGGTTCCAAATAGTTCTTCATAGCAAATTCCGAATCAATTTGGAATTAAGGACATGTTATTGATGATTTCGAGTTGATGCTCATTCATCTTTTTTGTGTTTTTTCTATCAGGCGGATCAGTTAATAGGGAACCGGGAGAGTGCATCAATGTTGTACTCGAAAGCTCTGATACTGCTGTCATTTGTGGTCGCAGAAGCTCCAGCACTGCCACTGAACCCACCTTTCTCATTAGCAGTCGACGTAAAGCAAAGGATCCTCAAATACATAAAGAGCTTAGAGACTCATCTCAATCAATCTAACCCTTCTCAGTACCCGAGCTTTTTGACCAAGTAAATACGAACCCAACTGTATATAATCTCTTGGGAAAAAAACTAAGTTTCTGACAAACTGACATGCACCGTGAGAAGACCACAAAAGTCTTGAGAAGTTTGGGTGAACTTGTTTGTAAATTCTAGCAGCACTTGTACATATAATAACTCGGTCTATTCTATCTGGAAAACCCATCGCTAGTGTTTGGGCATCATATTTTTGCTAAAATGCCCCCCACTAAAAAAGTGTCGGATTATTTCCTGCTTCAAAAACTCATATGAGACGGTTGTATTTCTACAAAAATCAGAGTATGTTGTGTTACTCATTTAATAAGAGGATTGGTGACCCAATTGCTTGTGTATAACCGTCTCACATAAAGATTTATGGATTGTTGAGTATCATGAATATTTGCATCTGCATTGTTGGATTTGTTGCTATCTCATCATCTGGTAGGCGATAGCTGGGTTGTCACATTTTATTCTGTTCGGAAGTTTCACTTTTACGTGTAAATTTGGTGAATATGCGTGTTCCAAATACTGTATTACTCGTTATTAACCAGATATGTGCGTTAATTTAAAAAAAATAACTCATACATTGGGGTGAACTTTTTTGTTTCCAGTCACTTGAAGTCGCGTCTCATTTGTATTGGTGACGACAACATACGACTGCATAACGTAACAAAATATCGCTGAAAATTGAGATCGTAGTAGTATTCCGGTAAATCAATGAAACTACCAAGGCCAAGGGAACAACATTATTAGTTTGATGTGGTGCTACAAAGCAGAAAAGTTGAAGACATTATAGGTACAAGAGTCTTTTCATAGAGAGATAAAGGAAGAGAACATACAAGAATTTACTGTGGGTTAAAGGAAAATTGAGAACAAAAGAGAAAGCAAGGTTATCCTTAACAAATGCAGGAATTTTGTCCCAACTCTTTTGGGTATGTCTCCCAATTTTCCAGGTAATTTCCCTCTTTGTTCAAACTTCTTCAACTGCTTCCAACAATATTCTGGTAGGTGTCCTTGACTTTCTTTATCAAGGCCTCTCTGTACCACATTTTTACCATCAACTATCATATTTTTACAGAAGTATACAACAACAGCAACAACATTACGCTAGTGCCTAAAATGCTACCGAGAATTTCAGAGTGGGGGTTGGATATACCAGCCTTAACCCTATGTAATATAAAGAGGTTGTTTCCAGATGACCCTTAAATTGAAGGACGATAATTCATAACAAAAAGAAGTTCATCCAATTTAGTACGTCATTCTGCTTTATTTCACCATACTTTAGAAGGAACGGATAATGACTTTGACGGTGTGTGAAAAATAATGAATGAATCGAATTAAATCGAGTTACCTGTCTGGTGTGAAAATCAGGTTCTTGTAGGCAAACCACTGAATCACACAGATGAATTATAAGAAAATGATGAAAACATAAGGTGGAATTAGTAAAAATGAGATCATGGACATTAACATACCCCAGTGTAACCAATCCCTACTAGCTCGAGTAAACCAGGGACCAATGGAAGCTTGTCAATCGCCTGCATTATACCAAATACATAGACCATTATTAACCTGTGTAACAACGACAGTAATGACAACGGCTGTCTCAGAGCCTGAAAGACTTCTTGTTAAGTTGAGAATGTCTTACAGAGATCATGCCAGAAGAAGCAACGAGCGCGATAGTTCCAGCTACAGCTAGTGAACTCACTGCATACTTGTCCTCGACTTTGTCCCACTGATGTAGTACGGAGTATTTATTCACGCAAACAAACCAAGCATTATTTCATTACTTACATTACCCTTTATATGATGAGTACCAATAATCAAATAAAATATCTTACAGTTTCTTGGACTTTTTTCAAAAGCTCTGGTGTCTCCTGACTCTCCTCCTCTACAACCTGTGTAGGAGCGGACGCTGCAGCAGGGATATCTCCTGTGGCCATAGCCTTAACATTCCTAGCAATCTTACGACCTAACATTACAGGAATAGAAGATGCTTAATACGAGTATACAAACTATAGCATACTAATTTAAAATCCCCTTGCATTAAGAAATGTTACAGTTTTACAATTTCACCCCATTGCCTACAATAGGGCATTATTAAATGCGTAAACATAAACATTAGTATAATAAGGGAAAGATCTCAACCTGAGTCCTGGCATTATTAAATGTGTAAACAAATACCCTTTCGACACGAGTACACAACTACACTCAATCACTCATCCATCAGGTTTGTCGTCGGAACTTTATTCACGGAGTCTCATGTTACAATAAGAATATTTAAACTGCTAAGCTGAAGATATGATGCTTATATCAGCTGTGAAAAAGAATGTCTGCAATCAATAAAATATATGATTGGCATTGAGGAAAGTAGACATACAGTAAGCAGAAGTCTTTGAGACGCGGCTTTGTGATTGGACAGGTGGCGGAGGAAGAGTAGGGAGAGACACACATTGTGGAGAAGCCAAGGCCGACTGTCGAGTGGCAGCCTTAGCCTCAGTGAAGGCGGAAGACGAGATTGAAAGTGAGTTGGACACAGCGGTGGCCATTGCTAGCTAGCTACTGACTTGATAAGAGATTAGGCCGCAGCAACGTATGTGAAGCGGAAAATATTACGAATAGTATTCCTATTTGTTAATTTAATTTAGGAATATCAAGTGACCGAAAAAAAGACAAGTGATATGTAATTAATTGAGGTTATTAACAAAAACAAAAGGGGGATTGATATTTTATGCATTGTAAGGTTGAGAGGCAATATCATTTTCTGAAGAAGAGTGGTAGAGACTCACTAAAATCAGAGATAATCTGGATAGTGCTGACATGTCCTTAAGGATAGGAGATGTATGGTGTACTTTTGGGTAGGAGTCTTAGATATGGTACTTGTTAACTCTAACTTTGAGGACCCTCAAATTTTGACAAGCAACTTCATCTGAATGCAAAAAAATTGTGGATAATTGTGTTAGAAAATGCTAACTTCAATCAAGACTGCAAGCTACAGAAATTATGATCAGTGATTCCAAAGATTAATGTGCTAGAAAATCCCAACTTTCATGCAAATCAACAAATAAGTTTCTCTCTTGCAGCATGAGATTTTGGATAAATATTCCCCAAAAGGACACCGTCAGAAACAGCCTCAGGGGTAAGGCTACGTACAGCCACCTAACACCGCAATTTGCGGGAGCCATTCAGTAATGTTGTTGATTACTAAAACCGACACCAAAGAATTTGCAGTTGAAATTGAATTATATACTACTCTTTCCATCCTAATAGTTTGTTTACCTTTGATTAAAATACTTCTTAAAAAGAAGGGAAAAGGTAAACAAATGATTAGAACGGAGGGAGTATAGATTAATGACACTTATTTCTTAGAGATGCTATTGATTCCGTGAGAGTCTGAGTGTTTAGGCTTCGGACTTTCATTGTACAACACAAAGGACCAATTTTTTGCAAGCAAAGTTGCATGCATACGAAAATCACACATACAGACACTGAGACACACCAAAAGAAAGCTTGAGAAAATGCAAGTAGAATCTACAAAACCGGCTACTTTAGAACAAATTCTTCTGGTAATTCCTATACGATGAAGTACCCTCCTTGGACAGCTAGCCTTTTTGCAATGGAGAAGCTAAGATATAAGATGTTGATTCCGTATTAAGCGGTAACATAAGCAAAGAAAGCCCTAGGCAAGAAGTACCCTCCCATTACCTGCATCTTCATGTTGACTCTAGATTACTAAATTCGCTCAACCCTAGCGATTCTGATTGACTTAGAGCAAAATTCAGATTGACTTACGTAACCACGTACTAGGTTCAGGTTCTATGAAATTTAGATTTTAGTGAGTCATGATTAAAAGGTCGTTAATCTGGCTACCAAGAGGTCGAGAAATAGAATTACTTGTGATAAACAGTCACATAAGAGTAGATTCGTTACATTAAGAAACTAAATTGGCTGGGAGACTTGGGGGAGTGATTTACTTTCCCAACTCACGAAAGTGGTTTCGTCATTGCATCTTGTGAAAGCACCGATTTCTAAGCTCTTCTCACATGGATGAATGTAGAGAGACGCTTTTTTTTAATCGTAAAATTACCATCCAGCCATCCAGGACTACTCAGACAGTTTATCTGGGCTGCGGTACTCAGCAACTAAGTTAATCTTTTCCGACTGAACAAACTGACGGAGGCTAAAGGGAACGCAAGGGGGAAAAAAAGGGCACTCTTACAAACAAGGCAAGCAATTTCTTTTTGAACTAACAGACAACAGTTTGGAGTTTGGCTTCCATGCATGGTTGCCTGATTCAGTATGAGCACGTCACACCCAACAGGCAATACGATCTTAACAGTGTCTGATATGTAATCAAGCACCATTACTAAATACTCCGTATGATCCAAACGATTTTCAATTTGCTGGGATCGACCAAATACAGTAAGCCAACTTTGAATCCGAAATCAATGACAAACTATATGTAGTAAAATAGGAATTAGGAAAGTTCCCCGTATTGTTAGTGAAACTCAACTTCCCACGTGACAATGGGTAAATTGTTAAAGCGAATATACAGACAACAGATTAATTGTTTGAAGCATACCGTGACGATTGTAGAGTAATATACCTTTGGAAGCTCAATAATCTTATCCTCTATCCAGAAAGTTGTGAAATCTGAGGTCTGCATTTGATTTACTATCCTCTTTCGTCTGGATACAGAGAGTACACGCTTTAGCGCTTTTGCTGTACGAGGAACAATTGGACAGGTGCTAGGTTTGCAAGAAACTGCACCTACGCCTTCATAAATGGACCTAAATTTGTAACAAGATCACGCAGGCACGGTCATCCAAAATAATACTCCGTAATGAGCAACAAAAGACTATATACATATATAATTAGCACAATAATGCACTTTGGAAGTCCATCACACTCTCCATTAACCTTCTAATCAAAATCGAGCAAGAAACTCAACCGCAAAGTAAAGAACACATCAAAGCATTAAGCACATATGTATTCCCTAAATTTCACAAAAAGTTATGATCTCATCTCTCAAGCCATTGGTGGCTTGGACTCGTTCTTTCATCATATGAATTAACACAAGCAGCTCTTCAACTTTACCAAATGCCATGTGAAACCAAAGTATAAAGAAGAGATCCCGTTATAGCTGTTACTGGTAGTAGGGAAAAAAAAAAAAAAAAAAAAAAAAAAAACGTATCACGCACACACCAAACAAAAATCTTCCTCGTTTCTTTC